>JAJIZL010033618.1:51896-81212 GCA_023969395.1 Amblyomma maculatum
AGCTTTTCTTTCACTGGCATGCCGCTGGCAGGTGGTAGTTGCTAGTCCACATGGCCGGGCACTAACTGGTCAGCGGGTTGTTTGACGTCAGGAAGTGGGAAGGAGCTGCCAACTCTCGTAGCTCCTCTCATAGAAGAGATTGGGATACTAATCGAATGAACGGGTGCACCTAAAAGATATGCTGCGCGTAAATCACGTTGGAGCATTTGTGTATGGCTTTGTTAAAACGAGGCTTACTGGGTGTATCTGCCACATAATGTAGCAGGTGGATGCTAACGAGCCTGGGTGAGATAGTCCCTGAATAAAGGATTGATGATCAGTCGAGTAGCATAGGGCGTTAATGGGAAAGCAGATGGACAGAGCCTCAGAGAAGAGCCATAATATTTCTAAAAGGGGAGCTTAAGTATACAGAAAAAAAAAATCTCCACAATAGCTATTCTTTTTCCTTTCCACCGACGTGATACACGGGTTCACCTTTAGAGATAGACACTGAAAAACTACAGTCACGAGAAAAAAGATTAATAGTGTTGTTGTTTTTTTTCTGACCAGTGGACGTCCACGAGAAAATGGAAACAGCCCCTAGCGGACGACAGCAAAGCTGCGAGAGGCCGCGAAGAGAAAGCAGGTTCCCGTCCAAGTGACACCTCGGGTAGCCCGTGCGCACTGATGAGCCTCACAAAAGGTGTGAAATCGGTGTTCAGAGCATGCATCCTATATCTGAATGTGCCACTAAGCCACCATTACGTAACTACTGTCCCTCTAAGCCTCTTTATCTGAAACTCGGATTCTGGTTTAGTCTGTCCGAACGGATCATGTCCGTTTAATCGCAATCGCAGATGTTCAAGACCCAGAGCTGCGCTCCATCTAAACACAAAGAGGTGCCTTCAGCGAGATTGGTCTATTTAGCTTTTTTTTTTTTTGCCTTATGCAATTCTTGTCGCTGCAAAAAAAAAAAATTCTCGCGTCACTCACTCGACGGGAAAGCGAAACCGTGCCACATGGAAGAGCGCTATTTTTACGCCCAGGAGTGCGGTTCACGCGGCGGTTCTCGTGTAGCGTGCGGTGGTGGTGGTTAAAACATTAACTAAATGGTTACATAGAGGTGTTTGGGTTAGAGACGCATCGGTCGCCTCTCCTCACAATAATAGGTGGAGTCCCTATTCCGGGGCCCCATCGGCAAGCAACGCCGCTCGCGTCCATTGAACCAAGGCCTTTTGAGCCTTGAGGTCTTGACAGCCGAGCAGGGCTGCCTCCCAGTCCTGTCTGGTTGGATTGGGGTTGGGGGGGAATGGATGGGTCTGACTGGCACGCCCAAACCATGTGGAAGGTGTCGGCCACCTCCCCATAGTACTGACACGCACCATAAAAGGACGAGCTAAAATGTTTAAGGCGATATATTTAAGTTTGTCAGAGGCAAAATGTATGCGAAAGCGCTCATTTTATTGCACTTTTGATTCTAGGAAGGAATTTCAATTCAAGAATTCAGGCAAAGATCGGTAAAATCACGGACTGTGACTCCTATATCGTACAATATGAACTTGGGAGCGCTTAACGCACCTTAGGAGGTCAATATGCTAAACGTATGTATAATCCATTGCGCATGTGTGGAAGTCGACGACGCGCATTGCACAGAGAGCGGCATTAAAACACAGTGGGTTACGGGCTGCAGCGATGGTTGTGAGGGCTCCCAACTCGTTTCCGACGCCCCTCCCCCCCCTCCCTCTTGAGTCCTGACAAACGCTATTCTGGGAAATTCTTTGTGTAAGAAACTACAGCAATTTGACGTGAAATTCAGTCATAAGCATAGCCAGAAATATGATTATTCAGACCGCCTGTTTAACATAGCAATCCGGAGCGGCAGAGCATTACGCAGAATTATCTAACGTTTGCACTTCCACTGGTAGAAGCTTCAAATGAAAAATATCTTGGGAGCAGAACGGATTCGGACTAAGAAACGCCTCGTCTAAAAATGAGTACTGAGCGTCGCAAATATCGCCGAAGCATGTTGCCTGGTGTGTAGCCTGCAAGACACTCCCCGGCTTTGCATTGCACGTCTTTTCCACCACCTGTCATCTGTGCTTTTTTCCGTGCAACCTTTGGCACGTGCTTCTTGGTTTTCCATAGCGTTCTACTCTGCTACACGTTCTCCTTAAACCCTCGCCGTATATTTTGGCCTAAACTGGCCTAACACCTCGCAGTTAGCTGTTCAAGGATGGTCCAACTCCTGGTCCCATTACACCGACTTCCTTCCTCTGTTCCTTGAAAACTGTGACATTCGCATGGACCTGCTGCCAATCTTGGCCTATATTGCTGCTTTTTTCCGCGATTCTGCATATTTGGCGGCATTGTCATGGTCTTTTCGGATGCGGTGCCAATCCGCTTTATGAACTGCATCCAGGCTCACTTGGAAGCAGTGGTTTTGCCTTACTCATTAGCCCTAAACGATGAGCATGCCTCATATATGCGTGACTTAACCCACACTTACGTGGAACAAGCTGCTGCAATCGATGCTGGTTTTTAAACTGAAAATTTTGTTTTATTTCTCTGAGGTCCTTCACTGTTTTTTTAGTTCCGCATGCAATTATTCATTTTAGTATAATTTTATGATTTGCAGATATTTTGTCAGAAATACAGATGTCCCACCATTATTCCTTTCAGGTGCGAAAATAACCATTGGAATACAAAATTATCTGAGGGTCATCGTTGGTTCTCCATGCTTCAAATGAAATTTCATGAAGAAACTCAACATTTCACTTTTTGCATTGCCTTTTGCAATGTCTCCATTCGGGGACAGAGCGCCTCAATACAGAAAATGGAATGAACGCTACTACCATAAAGTGCGATAGTGTGCTTAGCAATTAGATATCGGACAGAAAAGATGATTACGAATTATCGCGTGATTTCTGAATTAAATCAATCACTTCCGAGCATACTTATTGTGAAAAAGGTAAAAGCAATATGCTCCGAGTAGTCATGTAGAAAAAGACGTGGCACATCTTTCACGGCGGCAGCGCTGTGAGTTCGGTGGGTAGACATGCTCCGGACAGTGGCTGTAGCCGTCTTATCTAATGGTAGCGGTTAGCAGCAAATGCGCTCTAGCCTGCATACAACAGGCTCTGTGTACTGACTTTGCCGACAGCGCCATTTTGAGGTGTTCTGCTACACGCGATTAGGCTGTCCGCAACGTCAGTTTGGAAGGCCCTCATGTCCTAAATACTTTTCTGTGCAAGCTTCTCGGCACTTGCGACTAACAGGTACTCTATCCAGCTGTTGCACAGCGCAAAAGATAGAAAGTGAGAAATTACCCTCACCAGCCACTTCCTGCTTCTTGACCTAAGAGGGTACAGTGACATAAGGAAGTCGAGTTTGTCGACTTGTTGAGTTGGGCGTATTTTGAAACGTCCAAAACGGCGCTTTTATTTCCTTTTTACTCAGCAGGGCCCACAAGGGCGCACAAAGTAAGAAAGTGACGCCTAACACTCAGAAAAAGTGTGACGGCAGAAGCAGCTTTCACGCGCCCCGTCCTCGAACAGGGACGCTAACATTCGCGAGTGCATGCAAGGCTGAATGCGCTAGTAACAAGAATGACAGCCATTATTTCGAAGTTGCCAATATTTTGGTCTGCGCAGATTCTGTACACTTACTTTTCAAGCAATTCTTTACAAGCAATTACTTTTAGCTCCGTAGAGTGTGCCATGTTCTTTTTTACCATGCTTTTCAGACAGTATTTCGTAAGATGAGACAGTTGTTCAGTAATGTGGCTCAGGGCGCTTGTGCTGAAACATTTAAAACAACGTTTTATATTGCCTTTTTGCACAACAGGCTCCACAAATTTCTCGTCCCCGTACTGGGACACGGCGCCCGAAGTGGTTCCGATTTTTTCGTTGCTCTAACCCAGGATCCGTATTCGATCCTTGTAATTAATGACACTCGCCTTTCGATGAAGGCGAAAGCTAAGCTACCGTATAGTGTGCGATTTCAGTGCTAGTTAAAGACCCCTGATAGCAGAAAATAAGCGACGGCTTCCATTGCTGCATTCTTCATAGTGAACAAGCACGAGTCGGTGATGGACGTTATCCTCTACACCTCAGTGCGTGTCGAAATTTCCGGAGTCCTCCAATACGGTGTCTCATAGCCCGAGTTGCTTTGGGATGGTAAAATCTACAAACCAAACCAAACGTTTGCCCTCCAGTCTGTCAACTGCTCCTAACTCATTTCAGGATGATTTCGCGTCTGCCGGATTTTAATATCTTGTTTTTGGTTTTATATGCTCTGGTTAGTGGAGTGGAGAGCGGGGAATAAATAGTGTTTTGTCTTCCTGCTCCCCCCAGGTAGGTAGGTAGCAACTTTAATGATTCAAAAAAGAACCAGGTGAGGGGGTAAAGGGAAGTGAGGGAGCAGGATGACGATGGGCCGCTCTAGATGACCGGGCACTTTTGAGCTTCGGCGACCCCTCGGGCACAGCTCACTGTCAGAAGCTGTACCTCCGGCAGCGAGCTGCGCAGAGCAGCCTCCCATCGCTCCTGATGTCTTGGCCCTTGCCACGGGGGCTTGGGTTTGTTCGGGCAGTTCAGGAAGACATGAGTAAAGTCAGCTCTGGTGCTAGGACACAAGTGGCAGTGAGGAGGTTTCGCCACGGTTTATAATAAAGAGAAGGAAAGGGGTCATGACTGTGGCCGTCTGAAGTCGGCGCCAGAAAGCCTGGTCGCTTTTGGGAAGAGATTTTTGCGGAGGAGGGTACAGCAGGCGGGAATTTCTATAAAATACGGTGAGGTCGTGGTAGTTAAGAAGCCGATCTCTGGCACTGCGAGACGAAGGCACCAGGTCGCTCTCAGCCCGGTTGACGAGTGCTCGGGCTTGGGAGTGAGCGGCCGTATTGCCTGGGTGTTCGCTGTGCGCAGGGACCCAGAGGAGGGTGATGAGGTGATTCGGTGGAGGGGATGATGCTAGAATGTTTGCGGCCGGGGAGTGGATTTTGCGATGGGCGTAATTACTAATTGCTGTTTTGGAGTCTGAGAAGATATAGTCAGCAGAGGAGTGTGTGATTGCTAGGGCAATTGCTGCTTCTTCAGCTTGCACCCCAGGTTTTTTTTCTACCAGCGTTACGCCTCAAGAGGAAGACAATGCGCCGAAAGGCGCGTTCTCCAATCTCCCTTTAAGAATTCCTAAACAGCGCACTGGCGTACGCGGGCTTTTCCGTTAGTCAAAGATCAGTTGATCACGCGCAAGAGCGGTGAAGCGATGTCTCTATGTATCCACTTACCCTTCTTTACGCCGTCTTAAATATAGCGCCTTCCTGGTGACCACGTAATATCAGATTTCAATCAACCATATCTACTCAACGTACTGAACGTAGCTAATAGTTGTCAGCGACTTAAATGCAGCACTGACCTTACATGAAATGCAGGAAATACTGTAGAATTTCATCTCTCACGGGAATCTTTCTTTTGCAGGTGGCCTCGAGAAAAGACCTGCCCACCGGCGAACAGAAATGGACGAGCAACTAGCAGCTGAAGTTTAGTCTGAACGCAGGACACAGAAGGAAATTTTACTGGTGATGTCAGCACGCAGCTTCTACCTCCGGTGCTGGACGAAACGAAGTGGACGAACAGCTAGCAGCTGAAGCTTAGCCTAAACGTAGAACACAGAAGGAAAATTCACTGGTGGATGTCAGCACGCAGCTCCTACCTCCTGAGATTGGTCGACCACTGCAGGTTGTGGGCCTCAGACATCGCCGCTTTAAGGGGAGATGCGGGTCGAAAAACGCGGGTTTTTTCGAAAATGACTGATTTTTTGTTTTTACTTGTTTTGTCAAGTTTAGTATCTCTACTTTCATGAAAATAAAAATCAAAGCTGAGTTTAAACAAAAAATGGGCTGAAATTACGTTTAAAGAGCACACGGTGGCGGTTAAATGACCGAAAGTATGCTATCTTTGAGCGTCCCGCGGTCGGCATAGCGCAGTTCATCGCCGTTGCGAATCACGTGAGGAGATCAGCCAAGCCGCATTCTCCCAATCACCACAGTTGCCCGGCGTCTAAAACGCAAGCAATAATAAAAAAAAGCATGCCTACGTCGCATTTTTCGAGCGCTGCGACTGGTTTTTAAATCACGTGGTACGAATCAAGCCTCGCCATTGGCCGCCGCGCGCGCGCATGTGGCGAAGCCCACTTGCTGGCTCCATGCTACGTCGAGGTGCGTTTCCGAGTGACGATCGTTCGGCAACTTTATCTTCATCATGGATGAAGCACAATTGAACCAGCGCAGTCACCGAGGAGTGAAATACCCTTCTGTTCACAAATATAGAGGACGTTGGCGAAAATCGAAAGAGAAGGCTCGTCCAGTGACAACTCGACCTGTGGCAGTTAGGCCTAGTGGAACCGACGCCGATCCCGCCAGCGTTTCAGATGCCTCCGAGGAATTTGAAGCAGCGTTAGATTGTGTGAGTGCCTCGGAAAAAAAGATTGGGCATTTCTAAGGTGAGGAAATAGCCTGCGATGAGGCGTCATCTGTAGTTACTGACTTGGCAGCGGTGAACGTTCTTGTGGGCGGCGCGATTTGCCCAAGCCAGCGTTCAGGACTTCCAGTATTCGGGAATCGGCCGCAAAGTGTAGACTTGCTTCGTTTCTTGAATTACTCTGTGAGAACTCTGCCTGCCCGCAATGTGTGCTTTCCACAACATACTGATTGCGGCGAGTTATGGCGTGCAGGGATGCGAGCAAGGATGCAAGCAGAGATTGACAGCGGGAGCTCGGATGAAAGCTTCGCCGTCAACGTCAAAGCTGGTGTGGCGGCCTGTTTTATAGGAATTGGATATGAACAGCTAGTGCAATTTTCCTCAATTTTTGGACTCCACAAGCCAATGCATCATAGCTTGGCACATCCAGAGAAATAATGCAGAAACAAATGTCCTTGAAGCTGACTGCGGAAGCGAACGCAAATCGCCGCACACTGAAGAAAAAAAGCGCATGTCGGAGTCCTTTCCCAAGGGTCATGAGAGAGCGACATATGCTGCAGGAAGTTTCTAGTGCCAGTGGCTGCTTTATAGACAATTTTCTTCTTTTGTTCCAAAGTTTGATAGGAATTGAAGCCCTCTTTTTTAAAAAAACATGCAATTTTAACTTCAAATGCATTTTTCTCAAAATGCAATTTTGGGCAATTTTCAGCGTTTGCCCTTCATGTTTTTGGTACTTCTGATGCTCATATCTGAATGAAACTTTGCACACATTTTCTCTGAGGTGTGAGGAGTGCCGTTATCTCTTTCAAGAATAAATACTGATCAAATATTTACAAAAAAAAAAATAATTACCACATGGTGGTGTCTTGACAATGTAGACTTGCCAGGTTCAAATTTTTCACGTCATTAGCATACTTTATATGTACTTTATTATTAGTTTTTGGCACTCTACAGTTTATATGGATCAAAATGAGCCATCAACAATGTGTGTTTATGGAAGTTTAGTATGACAAAGAAGGAGGGCAAAAGAGTGTATATTTTACACACTGTCACTGAACAGAACAAAAACTATGCAACTTACAATAAAACTAATTGCAGATTTGAAATCAGCATTAAAAACTGAATTATTAACCACAGTTTCAAAGCTCTAAGTCAAATATTAAAGAAAAAGTGTCTTCGAGTAGCATCTCCCCTTAATATTTCGGAGTAGGATACTCGGACAGGTATAGTAGACTCCCTAAAATAATACCACATGCTTTGGTTAACTGCACCTGGACGATTTACCTAACATTGAATGAACACTTCCTGCTTCGAGATACTGACACATTAATTCATGTCCTGTTACATGCTGATGCTAGCCGTTCTGATCAGCTACTTGGTGGCAGGCACTTAGTCGATGGGTTTGACCGCTAACTTCCAAAGTACCCAGGTTCCAACCCGACTGCCAGCGACTTCGTTTCGATGAAGGCGAAAGGGAGTGGCGTCAGTATGCGGTGGTATGTCATTGCATGTTAAAAAAGCCCAGGTGGTCGAAATTTTCCGAGTTCTCCACTGTGGCGCCTGTCATAGCCTCAGCCGCTCCGGGAAGTTACACTACAAACCAAACGAAATCTCTACCTTCTAACCAGGACGAATTCACCTTGAGGATATAACTCTCAACCAATAGGTTTACAGGTTTCTTACATAACTGTAGTTTCTCTCTTGTGTAGATTTCGAATAGAACAATGATCAACACAGCTACGGTACACACGCTGCAGACGAGTTGGAAAAATATCAAAAAGGCTACAGAAATGCACAAACCGATGTCTTGCCATGGAATATACTAATTTGGCTCATTAAAATTATATTTTACTTGTTTGTCTGCCTCTTGTATTATGCAAGTTGTGCACCAACCTTCGGAGAGAGGCGTACGTTCTCTAAGGAGAAACCAAGAGCAGCCAAAGGCAAAGCTTATCTGGGTCGCACATCCGTAGGGCTGCAAGAATGGGACCAACATTTGCGCAGGCAATGCTTTCATTCCTTTCTCAGCTCCTGTACAGATGACTTCTTTTGAAAACAAAAGTACTGTTCATTCTCTTATAGCCATTAACTCATTGACTATATCCTGTTACTGCTCCTGGGTTGAAATCAACCTCCGATCTTGTATCTCCGGGGACGTGATACATACTGCACGTGACTCAAACTGAGTGTAGATTGCATTTCGCAGCTTTTTTGTCCATCGGTTATATGCGAAGCCCTTTCATTCCAGGCTGCCCGCCTTCCTGGAGGAGAGACTTGCGTTCCCGCTGCATGCGGCAGAAAGGCTTGGCTCAACGGGGTGCTGCCCCGCCTTGACCTTCCTCAACGGAAAAGTAAGCAACGCTGCGGTCGAGGCCCGTTAGCAATTGCCATGATGGAGAAGATGGATAGGCTTGAGTTCAGTGGCCCGGTTTGACTCTAATGCGCTTAGCCAGAGATACTGGCTATAGGTAGATGCCCTCTAGAGCTTAGTTTGATAGAGCCTAACTCGAGGTGGACGGTGGGGGCCACGACAATATCTGCGAAATTCAGGTTAAGACCACCCACGCACACCATGCATACCAACCATGCTGTACATTACTAGACTCGACTCCTGATTCCAAAGACGTGTATTCGATCCTGGTGACGGGTACCGCTTGGCGATGGTGAGAATCGAGGCCTCCATTTATGGTGCGATAATGCTCGATAAAAAAAACCCACTTGGTCAAAATGTCTGGAGTCGAACATACTGCATCCCTCACGGCCTTACTGTGAGACCTTTAATCATATGAAGCAATAGAAGGCAGGATGTTTTTCGCGTGGCTGCTTCCTTGAGGTCTATCGCTGCTCTCTTTTATTGGAGGAAAGGGTGAGTCATCTTTCCCCACCTTTACAGCTCTCTACCATACATGGTTAGAGGTCCCATCGTTTTTCCGTGTGCCCACCCATGAATGGCACTTAACAGGTGCAGTGTGTGAGTAAGAAAACTTTTGTGGTAGTAAACTGTGGATAAGCTGAGAACCATATAGAGATCCTGAATAACATGCAGGTATGTGTGCTTGCCGCTCAAATTGGCAGTACGCATCCAGCGTTTTCCCCCGCACTAGTTATCACAGATGCAGACTGCTGTGTTCTTGTTAACGGCGATACTCTCGACAGTCCGTCAATACACCTGAAATTCCCTGTCATCGCCACTAGTGTTGCAGTCTACCATAGCCGCCAACCACTCTCCGAGCATTTTTCGGCTTGGCTCCCACCCCCCGGTTGCATATTCTTGTGGTCTCACCGTTCCACTCTTTCCCACGATAGTCTTACTGCTTCTCACCCATAGTTGGCAAATCACCGGCAACGTCGACTACTGCTACAACTTGTTGCAACAATGACGTCATACTACAGAAAAGAATTGAAATATTTCGCTTGAGATGATACATTAAGGACATAATTTTCACAGCGTGCATAAACGCCAGTACATTTCATATGTAGAAAATTTTGTGCAAGCAAAATCACCAAACATCACCATATCGGTCGCTGCCACGTATACGTTTCTCTATTCATAAATAGGTATTGCTGCTACGAGGGATGTATGTTCATAAATAGGTATGGCTGCAACGAGGAATGTCGGATAGCTACTGACTGCTTATTCATGCTTTGTGTCCCGCTGATAACAAGATTGGCGCTTTGATGCGTCCATTGTTCCCTGCTCTTTCTTTTGCCACGTAGTTGTCTGATAGATTTCCTCGTGATTTTTTTTTTTGCCAAACTTCCCATTTAAATTTCTGGTACCTCCGGGCTTCCAAGAGTTTGATATTTTTGCAAGAAGGACCATGCTTGCGTTTAATAATACAGCTGTTTTGCCCAGGTAGCAGCACTTGTGTTCTGGCGCTGCAAGACTTTTCTTTGGCGTAATTGTGGCTCTTTTCCAGAGAAAATTGGTCGCGCCTGAATGCTCAAATCTTCATTTGCCTCATTCCTACGCGCGTACCGTCAGCAGGGGTTAGTGTGCCTGGCTATGATAGATTTGTTTTCTTCGCGGCCTCTGGACAGTATTCGCGTCGCTTTATATACGTAATGGGTAGTGAAGAAAAGGAATCGGTTGCTGTTGTGTGGCGATAGTGAAGGACGATGAGAAAGAGGCCGACAATGCGCATCTCCATTTTGACACAGCGCGCGGTGTAACCATGTATTCCGCATCTATCAATCCCGGTAAATAAAACATGATTTTCCAGTGTGGCTTTGTATAGAGAAATCCTGTGCATGACGTAGTTGAGCATGAAATACAATCTTATGGGTTGAGACTGAAAGTTATCTCTAAAACCGCTATAGAATAGTTGAACCATTAGAGCGTTATTGTGCTTGACCATTCATCGAACACTGACGCGTCCAGCAGGTCCAACGAGAGTTGTTCAAGGAGTAATGATTTATAAGGGACACAAGCATCGCAAGGTGGTGCCGCGGACGTCTGTAAAGAGCGCCCTCTTCGGGCAATGCCGCATACTTGGCTGGGTAAAACGAATAGCTCGCATGTAGACTTTCATGTCTTTGGGTCGTCTGCACGCGGAGCCAGCTCCGTTCGGCACGCCCGCGTAACTCGCGTTCTTTTGCGCTCGCGTTATTACGCGCGTGCGCCCTGACCGCTGGGATAACTTGCTTTGCGCGCGCTTTTGGTGCTCCCGCTTAACTAACCATCGTGAAAAAAGCTGTCTTGCGCACGCGCTCCTGCTTCTCGCTCGAGCTTCACCGTTTGTAGGAGACAAACTGGCGCTAGGATGAAGTCGTACTTGAAGTGAACGTGCAGCGATATACACACTTCGATCTGGCGTCAAGAAAATAGCGGAGAGCTGTGGCTATTTTCCCAGCACAAATATAAAAATGGGATGGGCTGTTGGTCACCCATGTGCATAGAGGAAACTTTTTTCCTTGTGCTGTGAGACCGCTGTTAAAGATTACATGCGCGCTCCCGTAGTTTCAAGAATTGGTATTTTGCGTTCACCACGTCAGTCGATTTTTTTTTTTCGTGAGAGGATAACCGCGTATTCGAAGGGAAAATTAAAAGGATACCCTAAACGAATCTTCGGCACGAATGCGTTTCGCTTTTTCGCGATTTCATACTGTACCTGTTCGGCTTGCCGTGCTGTTTCCGAGCAGTTCTTGTCCTGGTTGCATTTGTCTGTTACTTTTGCTTTTTTGTTTCCGCGGTGCTTTATTCGCTTTGGCTTCAAGTTGCTGACCCAAGCGTCCCTGATTGACACTTGCCGCTTTTTGGCTTGGACGAAATACGAAAAGGCGTTTTGTGGTGTCGCTGCACTTTCCTGAACCAGGTGGCTGAAATTTCGGAGTGGCGTATGTTTCTACCGTTTGTCCACATCGACAGAGCGTTGCTGAGTTGGACGCGTGCGCTGGCCCGACAAAATAAACGCGACCGCCTGAGCTATCTCAGTAGGAGCAGCTCATGGCGTGGCGTCGCATCTTGATGGCGTCAGCAAAACTTCCCATTTGTTCTCAGGGAAGGACTTGGGCCACATTGAAGAATTCGGCCGCTTGTGAGTTCACGCCGCATGAACCATCCAGGTCTCGGCGGCATGGTGCTGCGTGTTCTCGTTCAAGTCGATGAGCGTCAGTAACAGTGTCCCCATTTTTGTTTTCGCGGAATCAGCTGGGCATATTTGTGTCTCTCAAACCATACGCAATGGCGCCAGCATGTTCGCGCCTTTGAAAGTGCAGCTCGCGCCCTCTTGGGCATCCTTCCGCAACGATAAAAGTGCGTGGGTGATGCGATATGTGACTGATCTTTAGCAATAACCACACTTATTTACGAGCCCTTGGTCCCTATTCCCGGGTCGGCATTTTGCCAGAGAGGAGAGGATGTGCAGCTTGGTTAATTCCCCGCATGTGACGAAATGCTCAGTAATGCTCGAACGTACTTTATAGTGGTACTGAATCTAGATTTGATTCTGAAGAATTTGCAATAGAACCTCGAAACTGTCTTCCTGCCCACGTATATGTATCCACATCTGTTGTCACTCCCGCCCTCAACTGTATATCTTCCAATCCAGTCCTTTCGTCCTGCGCTGGGTTTATTATCTTAATGATGTGGATGTTTGATGTAGAATTGATTCGTTCTGGTTTTAGCAGACATCCTCTTTCCAGCGGGAAGGAGTTCCTTGTGGAGAGACTTGCGTTTTTGCGGAGATTTAGAGAACCTGTTAGAGGCAGAGCGAATTTCGTACCCCCTTATGTTACGGGCTGAAACCAGGTGGCGCACCTGATGGCATTGTATCTTATTGGGCACATTGATTTATATCGTAGGCCTTTTTCGCCCCGTGTTCAGATATCGTAGGCCTTCTTCGCCCCCGTGTCCAGCGTGCCTCACCTACCAAAAGACCACTAGGCAATCGTCGCTTTGAAGTTATCAAGTCGTAACGCTGAGAAGAGCATGCGAGCGTTGTTTATTTTGAGAATGATCAGTGTGCCAACACTGATAACAGTAGGAGGTTTTGATTCCAAAGTAGAAGAAAAAAAATTAGGAGGTCAATGCTGCTGATCCAAATGTAGATTGAAAGCTTTGGCTGCAGGTCACCGAGCGTCGCATATAACACAGCCAGACTTCCACTGAACGCATCAAAGTTCACCGCCGTTTAATCCCCTTTCATGACCTCCGCATGCGATGCCGGCAGGCGCTTTCCTGTTCCACTCGGTCAACTGTGGCGGCGCGCGCATGCGCAGTGCGGAAACTGCCCATCTCTCCGCGCCGGAGCGCGCATCTGCTGAGATGCCGCTATCATCCTCTTCCTCTCCGTAGCGAGCGCACCAGCGGCACACTTGTGGAGCAGTGCAGCCGTTTGCCATGGTAACAGTGCATGCGCACTAGTGGCCACTTCCCGGCTCCTCAAAATACGCTTCAACTAGGCTAGCGTATGTAGCTTGCTACAAAAATAATGACATAATGATTGTACAATCAGAACCAAGCATGTACGGCGTCCGAAGGTCTTTGGTTGAGGCCTCACTGATGAAGTGTGGCAGGAAGGTAGATCAGGACCGCACCAAGCAGGCGCGGACCGTTGCACAAGAGACCAGACACAGCAGAGCCGGACCACTCGGCGTGGCATAACATACCAAAAGGTATCTACCATCTGCTCGTTGCCTTGTATGTCGATTAGCGCTGATACGCCAGTAGGAAGTAGCGGCAGTATAAGTAACCCGCATTGGAATATTATTGTCGAAACCCCAGCTGTACGAGTAGCGTCGATGACTGTGATGCATATCAAGAGTGCCGCTGAGGTTGGATGGTCGAGCCAGATTGATCATAATAGTCTCAACGTCACAAAAATCTCCGAGGGATGAGTGGCCAGCCATGTCAATTGGTAGTTACTAGCTTTCATTAGCTGTTAGTGACAATGACGGTAAAAACAAATTTGATTCATGCTTCTATTGCCTGAATGCGCCACATCTACACCTATAGCATAGAGCATATGACAGACGATCCATAATCCAAACAGGCTGATAGGTTCGATACTCGTCTCAAATGGGCCGTGTAGTGAGCACCTCCTGCCAGTGGTTTCAGACAGACAAGCAGGCGACATCAATTAAGGAGGCCATTTTTTAGCGAACTACATTGAGCCTGGTGAATTTGGCGCATAGATCACATCGAGGTTGACTTTCGAGTGTCGTTTTGAGCTTGACATTGGGATCACTCCACTTCGCGGAAACATGCGAAATATATACATCACCGTATCACCAATGACGTGTTTATATATGCACTCAGGCGCCAGATTTTCTACGAGCGGCTCATCTCTGTCTACTCCATGAAGTCGGTTGGATGGTTTCGCTTCTCAGAATCGTACCGTTCTCGATTTTCTTTCTTATGCAAATGACCACATAATGAGTGGATCTTGTGTCGCTCAACGATGCGGCAGTAACATTTCCAAGGCCTTCAGTCCTCAAGCACGTTTGTGCTTAGATCACTTTCTGCGATGTAATTGGCCTTGCTACATGAATTTGAGGTTTGTCGTTAACCAAGCGTACTCACTTGTCTTTGTCTTCCAGTTGAAGCGGATAGACTGTCAGCCGGCCGTAGCACGGAAGCAGGTGACTCGGCAGAATTGACAGCTTGGACACCATCTCCCCTTGGTCTGGTAAGCACAAGGGGTATTTTATTTGGTCAGATAATTCCGAAGGCTCCATGGTCAGAAAGTATCTCACTTTAGTCCCAAAACCAACCATACTGCAACACCACAGGCACGAACCAACAGCGGTTCCTTGTAGTGTGCTTGTTTTCACAATCGTGAATCTCGCAACGCGACAGTGACTGTGGTAGTCCCGAAACCGAAGTGCAACGGAATCTGCTTCGCATTTCGTCATACTTGTTGTTGAAGTTTACAAAGCCGAGCGCACGCGGATTTTTTGTTCCGTGCTGTTCGGAGTGCCGTCAGGTTTCTCTCAAATTATCATATTGGCTCCACAGCTTGGATGTCGATTAGGGCTGATATGGCAGCAGCAAGTAGCCACAATAACCATGTCAGATCTGAACCAAACACCTTAACAGGCCATACATGCTTGGTTCGGATTGTACAGGAGGTATGTGATAGTTCTTGTAGTGAAAGCCACGCTACCCAAGCAGAAGGGTATTTCGCTGAGCCGTGAAGAGGCTGCTAGTGCCCACCCTACCATATAAATAAAAGATTTTTATAGCCTTTAGGCTGTGCAGTCAGCTTAATTTATTTACTCTTTAGTGATAATCTAGATATATTATATTTAGTGTCCTAGTTGGCATGTTCTTTCTCAGTTTTAATTTGAGCATAGAGAGTGGTGGTAGTTCTGTACTACGACAATCACACTGCAAACTCTTCGCCATCTTTAGTACCCATTGTGCTCAGCCGCAAATTGTCCCAGTGTTTTATAAGGATTTATTAATGGATCAGAATTTTGTTCTGTCAGCCAGAAATAGACATCCAGGCAAAATTACATGTCATCAATAAATAGTTCAGTCACATCTAAAAAAAAATGTGGGAGCCGATACATAAGCTAAATGTCAGCTATTCTTCCCAGGTGTACAAACCAGTATGAAGGAGCAAGCTAATATATTAGGGGAACATTTCGCGACAATTTCAAGATCCCCACGCTACACTCAATCTTTCTTAAAACACAACACAACAGCTAAAGACTTCAGACAAGTGTAAGCCAAGACGAGGAATGCAATAGCCTAATTACAATCCGGGAATTAAAAAGTGTTTTATCTGCAAGTAAGCAAACCGCACCCAGCCTTGACCGAATACATTATAAAATACTCGCCCATCTATCCGAATGTTCAAAATATGCACTTTTGAAATTTTTTAACAAAAGATGGATTAGCGGAATACTTCCAGAGGCTTGGAAAAAGGCGATAACTGTACCATTTCTAAAACCAGGTAAACCACCGACGTCCCCAATCAGTTATAGGCCCATTGCCCTCACCAGCTGTCTAGCCAAATCATTTGAAAGCGTTCTTAACACAGATTAATGTTTACTCTTGAATCTCTTGAACTCTTGGACATGAACCAGTGCGGCTTTAGAAAAACACGTTCAACAACCGATTATATGGTTCGCCTCGGAAATACAGGCTTTTATACGCAGGCAACGCAGGGAGAATATAATATCCGCCATATCTACTTTGTGCACTGTCTGATACGAAACAGTCAGTGCATACTTTGTGGGTCAACCATGTAATTCATTTGCCCTCGAGTGTATACTTCGTGTTAGTGGGAAAAAGGGGGCCTTCTTCCTTGAAATTTCTTCCTGCAAGTTCTTCTGCAGTGAAAAATTTTAAGGCCCACCACAAGTAACTGTAGGAGGTACGAAAGCCTTTGGGGCTACTTCTACTAGTGTTTATTAAACAGAATATTTTTGAGGCACACTTAGTCCTTGAACGCTGTTGAGCCCTTATGTTGAGCGATAGCTCTTTCGATATGAAACACAATGCTGGTTTTAATCCTTGTTTTATTGATTTCTTTCATCGGCAACTTTAATACGATAATCAGAAATGGCGTATCATCTACCATCTGTGCACTTGGTCCGGCACCAGAACTAGAATCCATCACTATATATATTGTTACGTGGTAGTTCAGATACATCCCGGCAAACGTATCGCCTTCGTCACCACTTTGCCTGCGATCTCTCGGTAAGCCTAAACTGACCGCTCGGCTGAAGCTTCGTAGCTCGCTATAGAAATTTCGGCTATGCTAACGCCAAATGGAGAATGGATTAAAATTTAATTATTCACTAAAGCATCGTAGATTTCACACAAATAATGTGGCTGCCTGACAAACTTTATTTCAGCTATTTACAGGAAGAAAGCTTCAGGCGACCGGGGCCACCTCGCAATTCACTAGATGGCCTCCTCATTACAAGAGCCCATTGCCGGCCAGCGCGGCTAGGCCGGCAATGGCTCTTGGCTAGGCTTGGCTTGACTAGAGCAGCCAAGCATGGCTGCTTTCCAGTCTTCCTGGGTGGGGCTGAGTTTTGGGGCGAGGTTCGAGTTTAATTTGCATGCCCACACCATGTGGAAGATTTCCAAAGACTTCTCCGCATATTGCAGACTTTTTCCTAAACAGGCAGGATCAATGTTTTAACTGCCGGGCAGAGCAGGATTTTGGTGTAAAGACTGAGGAGTGCGTGTTCCTCCGCCATTGTTAGGCCCTGACAGGGCTTAATATAAATTGCGTGGCCGTTTGGTATAATTGAGTAATTTCTCGAAACTTGAGAGCACAATTTGTTTCAGGTTTTACTTCGGAAAGGTCTGGAGGCGTTGCTCGGAGATGCGGCATATGCCATTTCGCTGTCTTCTAGGCCTATGTAAGCAGCAACCCATCCTCTAGGTAGTCGCAATCCTGAAGGATGCGATGCGTAGTGAAATAAACTCCTGATCAGTATTTCCGCAGACACCTCTTGAGTCTGTGATGACGATTGGCGAGTCCTTATCTGCGGCGGTTAGGGTGATGGCGACTTCCTGCGCGTGCGTTACGTCTTCAGCTCGAAATTTTGTAGGCCATTCACCATATGGTTTGGTGGACGAATGGGGCCGTCTACCACCCCCCTTAGTGAGAGCAGCTGGCGGCCAGATTGCATGCTTGTGCCCATAGTGGTTGGTGAGTGCATCCACCTGCGCAAGGCGCCTGCCACTGTAGTCGTCACGTGTCTGTTGGCCAACAGAAGTCCCATATGTTTAGGGCACACCTCCAGACTTCGGAGACACGATACAAACGCACTCATCTGTTATGGTCGGGCGATGGATGCGCAGTCCGACCATCATCAGGCCTATGTTGCCCTGGTTGGACGTATTCATAGTTAGATCGAGGGCACGTTAGCACATCTGAGAATCACGTGGATAGCATTCTCGTCAAACTTGCGCAGGTGGAGGCAAGGCGTCGAGTAGGGGACTGGACTGGTCACGAATGCATGCGCCCGGCGCAAGACGTCTCTGCATCGTAACCCCCCGCATCTATTGAACATTCGATGAACTTTCCAGTTCACATGGTTGCCCAGGTTGCGCAGTTTGCTTATTGTTGTATCAGGCCGTCCGTGATTGTGAAGGAGACCAAGGCCTCTAATCTCATCATGTTCCGGTATCGGGCATGATGAGATTCAGGTTAAGGTTCAACAAGCCACTTGCAGATATATTAAACAGAATAGGCGTGCTTATTACTCATACTAAGGACATCGTTGATTGTATTCCAGGGTCATTATAACAATACGTTATTTTGAGTTCGGGGTGGCACTTGTCATACAGCACATGATATAGCTTCAAGGCATCCAAAGCATTTCGGCTGTGGCCGTTATTTCCTTTTAGCCGATGGCCGCTTGCGAGCATGTCGTTGCTATGTTGACCCATGGGGGATGCTAGTGGACGAAGCCTCGAAAAAACTGCCTCGTCCTGTAGGGCGATGGAGATCGGCGGAATATGTTCGGCACCAAGAATCAGTCCTGGAGCGAACTAGCTTTCCGCTAAAATTTCCGGTGGATTCTCCGCTACGGCTGCGGATATCGCTCGTTCTCGCTGCCGAATAGTCAAGTGGGAACTTACCATCGTAGTTGAGGAGTGGGTGAGTCATCTATGACCATTCGGTGCCAACTGGATGAACTGACGTTTGCGTAGGCAGTTAATAGTTGATTAGAAAGGCAGGTAGATTAACTAGGAAGTGACCAGTGGGCTGCTCCACATAGGGGGGAAGAGCAAAGAAAGAAACATGAAAGAAAGAGCGCCAAGAATAGTCCTGAGTCTGTCACATAGCTAGAGAGTCCTTTAAAAACTTAAGGAGCTTTAACTGCTCCCCTCTCTGAAAGGGCCCCGAATCTTAGCTTCTGTGAGAGGGCAAAATTCCAAGCGGCAGAGTGTATGAACCAGGGGGGCACACTCACTCTCAAACTCAGGGCAGTCACAAACACTGTACGCAATCGCTTCATCATACCCGCACTGCTCACACGTCGGAGACTTTGCCATTCCGGTGGACTGGGAATAGAAGTTTTTAGATGCCACTCCTAGCCTCAAGCGACGCAACATTGTAGCTTCACAACAATTAAAAAATACATTAAAGCAGCATTATTCAGCCTGCAACCAATATAAAAGAATGACGGGCGGAAGAGAATATTTTGCATTGCAGTAGAAAAACTGAAAAAACTAAAAAAGAAAAAAAAAAAAAAGGGGGGGGGGGTAGTGTGCAATACCCTCTCTCTTTAGCCTCTCGTTTTTCGTATCAAGGCTGTCTTCGCATTCGTTTAGTTTACTTTTCCTTGATAATTTGCCCTTTCTGTGTTTTGGAGAAGTGGAGTGGTATTTTTATTAGAACTACAATATTTTTACCTAAGAGCACATGCACATGCTCTGCACGGCACATGTCCTTGGTTGTTTTAGCAGGCAGCGTTATGTAAGCCTTATCACACATTCTCTTTCTTTATGCTTAAACTTTTTGTATTGGTTGTATTGTTGTTTGTTTTGTATTGGAATGATGCTGACTGAGAGAAAAAGTGCTCAGGGAGCTCTCCTCTGAAAGCTAGTGCTTTTAGGTTCAGTGCGCCTGAAAGAGCTTTGCACTTGATGAATGATCTGACGACACGGCTACACGTACTGGAGCTTTGCACTTACGGAGCTTCCAGGAGGTTTCCAGGAGCATCGGCAACCCAATAAAGCAGCTTCACTGCATTATCTGTAGTGGAAGCGGACGATTTAGGTGTTTCCCACATTCCAATAATCAGGGAATCATAAGGTCCGTGACCCTGAGCATAACACATGTACAAGCATATTTATCTGCGTTCCTACAAATTGCTGCTACCACCTGGGTCAAGAAAAAATATATGAGAGTTCAGGACAATCAGAAGTTTATTTGGTCCGGTTCTGAGTGCAATGCCTAACTCTTAACTTTGGTGCACTCTAGGTTCCTGTCTAGGCAAAACCTTGATACAGTTCTGTTCGAGTTGGTTTTAGTTGCAACAGGTATGCAGTCAGACATGCATATTCATGTGCGAGCAGAACATAAACAAGCAAGACCGGCGCCAACTGTCAGCTAAATGTGTTTCACCATACCCTGCATTTTATACGCAGAAAGCCATATCACCCAACCCAACCAGATGGAATGTGTGTCGTAACCCAAGAGGCAGCTACCTCGTGGGTTACGTCGCCAAAAAACATGACTGGCGTGTTCTTTGTCAGTAAAATAGCAATATCCGTCACAGAACTTCAAAACACACCTTGTCTCATCTTTGTGCATTTGTGGTTATGTTTATAATAACTGAATAATGAATAACTATTAGGAGCCCTTGTCATGCAGTTTGAAAGAAGTAACAAGACAGCATGGGAGAATAATTGTATTAACTGGCATCCGACTTAAAGTGCTGTAGAAGGCAAGAGTGGTGCATCTACCGCTGACATTTTGTAAGATTGCGCAAGTGGTTGGGAGGACCAGTTCTTTCCGGAGAAAGATTTTGGGAACTAGCAATTAGAAAGCAGTGAGAACCTCTCTCCGGTAGTCATCTTTGGAAAAGGGCATGAAGGCAAGTCCTCGCAAATTCGTTTGTTGGACTGAGGATTGCTTGCATGCTTATATTTATTCATTCTGTTGGCGAGATTCATAGTTCCGGTACATAATTTTCGCGATTGATGTGTTTAAATAGCAGCAAAGACCACAGTCAGGTGCTTTCGAGTTTCGTCTGCTGAAGCTTATGTCAAGAATCGCATTTTCACGATTGAAGCAATAAAGCTGCTTTTTGTTTTAGAGGCGCATTTTGAGGGTCCCCACTGAAGCATCTGGCCGATGTAAACTCAACTGTAAATATCTGCCGAAAAGCCGTTGTCGTAACGCTCACCCGTACACGTCGTAGCATTCATGGCCAGTGGCATTCATGGCCAGTAGCAATGGCCAGTGACAGGCGTTTGTGCCAACTGAGAAATGAGATATGACGCCTTCCTCTCCCAAAAACAATCTACACAAAAAAATATCAGAGTATTCGCGAAATGAAAAGGCGGATTTAAATGCTCTTCTCAACTACTCCTATGGCGCTGATTTAGGATCTCCATCTTGTTTACTTGATTTTCTTCCATTCTTAATGTAGTGATCATAAAGGTGCTTCTTCGCCATTGGCAGTAGATGGCCGGAACTGTCTTCACACCGTGGTTTATGTACGCAAACCAGACCCCACTTCCGCCATCTTCCATGCCAAGTTTCCACTCCTGCCCTTTTGCCCAACAATGAGCACAATGTGATGGTGATGTTTGCTGTAATTTTTGTTCGCGTCTGCTTAACCAGACGTCCACTCTTTCCAGGTGGGCTTCCTTCCTCGTGGAGAGGCTTGCGTTTCCTGCAAAAGAGATTCGCAACTCCCCGTTCGAGTCACGGCTACATCCGAACCCCTGAGGCCACAACGTGAAAGCAGGTGGCGTCCTATTTTATGGAGCGCAGATTCATCCAGGTAAGCTATCAGATCACCGCTGTCGCCACATTTTTTTGTGCTAATGGTCAGTGTTACATATTAACATAATCACGTAATCATGAATAAGTCCAAGAAGGAAATTGTTCATATGCTACTAGCAGAATCCGAACCAACGACTCGCGACCTACGAAAGTTGAGGCCTTGTATCCCGTCAGCGACATGTGCCCAGCACCAACACCAGGGGCATAAGAGACCGCGGTCAGCACAGCCAGGCGAAGGCCTTGACGGAGCCACCCACAGGCGCTCAGTAGTTAGCGCGACTACTGAGATCAGCGATGAGGGTTTTATGCAGATTGCTGTGGCTGCGTTTCGCCTCCAGTGAAGCGCTAGGATCGCCTATCTACTGTGCAATGCGAGTCCACATTAAGAAACTCCACGTGATCGAAATTACCCCCAGCCTTGGAAAATGGCGTCGTTCACAGTCTGAATAACTTGAGAATATTAAATTCCATATATCTAAATCCAGCCTTCGCATCTGCTTGATCTTTTATTTCACTTCATTGACATTGATGCATTGAATAATTAAACTACGTTGAAATTCTATATTCCTAGGTGTAATTTCAATCACGGTGAAACAATAAATATCCTACTATTCTGATCATTAAGAATCTGCCACGAACGAAGCACTTGGCAACTTGTTCAAATGAGGTTTTTGCCCGCTCAGTAGAAATTAGTAGCCACACATATTTCTGTGTGTACTGCTTTCGGCATTTGTATTTTCTTTAATATGTGATTCCTAGCGACCGCAAAAAGGATTAAGATTTGCGCTGCAAAACAATCTCGCTAAATGCTTTTTTCGTGCGAAATAAGGAGATACTTATCAATTCATCCTTTAACTCTAATGATGACAGTGCACGTTAACGAACCCCAGGTGGTCGGAATTTCCTTACTGCCCCCCTACGGCACATCTCATAGCCTGAATCGCTTTGGGACGTTAAACCCTACTAACCGAAACGCACCAATCATCGTATGTAGCTGTAACGGAACTTGAACGAGGATATAGGAAAATTAGAGGTGCATTTATGTCTCCGCATGGTGCGGAAATACGAAACTATTGCGAGTTCCGTGCTTAGTTCCGTTGTGAGATCCTTTTGTGTTTTGGTGCTTGCCCTATGCATAGATGTGTACTTTTACATTACTATTACTTTACTATTTCGTGTTTGTTTTTATTTTTAAATTTTATACTTTAGTTTTTGCAATTATGTTTTCCTTTTTCGCATTTTTTACTTAAAATAAAATCTCAGTGCTATGTTTTCTTTCAAAGCCCTCCTGTGCCCATGCGCATGTATGGGTAATTATGGACACGTCCGCATGAAGTCAACGAAAAGCACCACCAGGTGTGCCATGTCCCGTCCTGTTCGCCTGTGATTCAAGTATCCAGTCTGACTGAACCAGTGAGTAGAGATTGGCCACTATTTATTATGTGTAGCTCATAAGGCTAGGTCCTTTCCTTCCTCCTATGGTGGTTTCTTCCCCCGCCCAGGGTTCTTCGCCCTGGTCGGCTAATCGTCCGGCGGAGTCGGTACTTTTGGATTGCTTCCGCAGAAATGGGGTTACTACGGTCCTAGCTGCGCTTGTTCCGGTTGATGGTAGCGCCATTCGATTAAACGAGTGTGAAGTTATCCAGGAGGAGCTTCGCTCTGTTACTTCACATTTGTTAGACATATCGGAGGTGAAGCGATTTGGCAAGATAGGCATCCTATGTAGATGATCAAACGTTGAGTGCCTGAGTGACTTTTTGGCGTGTGTCAGGTTTGGCAACTCAGCTGTAAGAACTTTTGTCCCCCCGCACCTCGCTTGCGTGAAAGGCATTGTCCGTGGTGTTCCTGCAAACCTCTCTCCGAAGTACTTTTGAAAATGCTTGTCCCTGCTGGTGTGGGGTCCGTTTACCGGTACACTGGGCTTGCAGGTGACTCTGGCATACCCACAGAGAGTGCCATCTTAACTTTCGCCGGCCTCACCTGCCCACCTGAAGTTAAAGCGTGGCCATACCTGTTTTGAGTTGAGCTCGTTGCTCCACGTCCGCTGCAGTGCCGCAATTGCTGGCGTTGGGTCACAGTGCGAATGCCCGCAGGTCCGCAGTTCGCTGTGGCTCATGTGGTAGTCCCCATTCCTCAACCGAATGTAGTACTCATGGACTGAAATAGGACACTTGGAGCGCGTGGCCGTCGCTGCATGCAGCGCCGCCCGTGGATGCTCATGAAACCAAGGTGCTGCATTGTGGCATAGCGCGAGGGGGAGAACATCTAAAAAGTAGAACTGCTCCTTCCGGTCGCCAATAAGCCGGCCTGTTGTTTACCACACTGCCTTGCATGCAGCGACGGCCACGCGCTCCGAGTGTCCTATTTCAATCCGTGAGTACTGTACATCTGATGTGTTGCGTTGCAGCCTGTGCTCTGCCTCGCACGCTGTTACTGATTGCCCTGCTCGCAACCATGAGATTGCGCTCCTTGTAATAATCAAAAAACGTCATTGTTCACGTGGGGAGGCTGCGGCAATATTGAAGGATCGCAATTCTGGTTTTGCTGCAGTGACTGCACGTCAGTCAGCTTCCTTAGAATCCATTATTTCTTCTGCTGTGACCTCTGCCATTGAAAAGTCTATACCGGTTAGGATGGAGCGCTTCTTGCGGAGACCTTTTCTCAGGTGCTTGTGACAAGGATTAAACGAGTGTGAAGTTATCCAGGAGGAGCTTTGACAACCGGTGCTTCTGCAGTCCCTGCTATGCCCGTGGTCTCCAACACAAATGCGCCTCCCAACAAACCTCTGCTCCAACCAATGTAATCAATTGTAAGGCATCTGGCTCCCTAATAATAAGTACCGAATTGCGCGATTTCGCTTCCTGCGCCGTGCTAAATCTCCGAAGCAATTAGTCTCGTCTTCATCTATGGTGCTGAGCCCTAGCGAGGTGGCTGATTTATTGGATAGTGTTGGTCGCGTTCTAAGAATTCGGTTTTCGTCGAAATTCCCAAGGCCATTCGCATTCCCGGTCGCTGCGACAGATTTTCACTGCCAAATGGTATGCAGTCCTTATGGCCCTAGAAAAATAAAACTGAAAACATAGAGATTAGTGTCATTTATACTGATTGTTTGAGCATACTAACAGCATATATTCATAAAACTTCAGGCAAATTGTTTATTGGTGACATCATACATAGCATAAAAACAGCCACAACCCAAGGACATACTGTAAAGCGTTGCTGGGTTCCGGGTTCCCTACAAAGAAGCAGTCAAATTAATGCAGTCTAGGCTGAGAGATAGATGGCAGTCTAAATGGAATAATGACGAAAATAATAAGCTACACCTAGTAAAACCTGTCATATCTGAATGGAAGTCATGCACACACCAAGAACGATTGACTGCAGTCATTTTATGTCGCCTCCGTATTGGACATACACACCTTACACATGGTTATATTCTTAGAAAAGAGAAAATACCAACATGCGAGCTTTGCGGAGAAACAATAACAAACATATTTTATGTTCCTGCACAAAGCTAGAATAACTAAGAAAGAAGCGTTTTCCAATATTTTATTCAAAATATATTAACCTAGCTTACTCATCGGAGAAAATGTTCTTGTTAATATATTATGCGTTTTTATATTCTTAAAAGATGCCAACCTTCATAAAAATTGAGATTTTTTACCGTATTTAATAAATCTGCTGCATGGACAGCAGGCCTTACCATATGTTTGGAGCATGATAGCCTTAGATGCTCATGCGCCATAAAACGCAACACAACACAGATTTTTCCGAGGTGACTATGTGGGAATCGGCAACTGTAATTTCAAGAGCAACAGCTTCAGCTTCAGGCCCTGATGGTATTGCTGCTGGTATGATAAAGTTCCTATTCCAGATTTCTTCACGGGAATTAGTAAATATTGTTAACTGTTCGTTAAAGTACACCTGGATGCCTAGCTCCTGGAAGATGGCCAAAGTGGTTCTACTACTAAAGAATCAAAGCCTAGGCTATATCCTTGACAATGTCAGACCGATTTCTTTAACATCTATTCTGGTGAAAACAATAGAGCGCGCATAATTCATTCGCGTTTGTCTCAGCTCATTTCAAAATATAAAATTCTTTCTCCCAGACAGATTGGCTTCCCTCCAGAATGTTCAATATAGTCTGCTCACATTGACCTGGAGAGCAGAATTCGTTTGGCTAGTTGGTCTCGTGAAATATCTGCTCTTGTAACTTTGGATATTTCAAAAGCTTATGATAGTGTTGATCACAGACTACTAATTCCTCATCCTGATAAATTGTCATGTTCCGAACTGCATAGTCGCCTGGATTCAAGAATTTTTATCAGGAATATTTTTTTACTGTTACCAGGATGGTATTTCATCTTGCACATTTTCTCAATCGAAAGGCGTTCCACAAGGTTCGGTCCTGTCCCCTCTTATATTCAATATTTTCCTTTCTTCAATACCTTCGCGGGACGATGTTCACCTGTATGTCTACGCAGACGATATTGCCTTCTTTTCTTCATCCACAGATATATACATACGTTATATCGTACCTTACAGAATTGCCGAAATTACTGCTCTTGAATCCTGCCTAGATAATCTTTCCTTTACTCTAAATGTCAATAAATGCTTCATTCTAGTCTTTCCGGTCAATCAACCTGTTTCTATTTCCCTTTCGTACCATCTAGAGCTTTTAGTTCAGGTGACAACTCATGTACTTGGGCGTTTGCTATGACTCCTCAATGAGCTGGAGATCTCACATTGAACATGTTAAGCGCAAAAGGGAGCTTGCCGTGGGTCTACTACGTAGCATCAGCCACAGGAGATGGGGAATGAGAAGATCTGCCCTTGTTATGATCTACAAACTTTATGTGCGCATTAGGTTGCTCGAAGACATGATTTAGCTAGATATTACGCAGGTCAATCTTGTGTAGTATGACGTCTGTGCCGTTCAGTTCAGTATATTCTGCAACCTAACTGAACGGACAATTATGGCCTAACTGCAGGCTGGGTTTCCAACTTCTGGCGGGCAAACTTTTGAGGGACAAAAAAGCATCATGCTTTCTAGTTGTTGCCTTTCATTTCACGAATAGGTCCATGACCTTAAGGATATAATATTAATCTACGCTGTGCGTTCTGATACGTAAAAAAGTAATTCTGTAAATCAGACCTATGTATTCAAAATGAGTAAAACGTCATCAATGTCTAATTCGCTATGATTTCATGTAAATAAATTATTTTTGCACGAGCGACTTTTTTCGCTCACACTGTCAAATTAGATTATTAATGCACGTTCCTCCTCCCCCTTTGCTTGCCATGTGACAATTATGAATAGCGCTACCAGCAGTCAGCGGTGTCGGTGAAAATCGTTTTCAAAATTGGCACCTGGATGACTTGGCTACACCCTTTCTGCGAGATGGCTCAGTAGTTAGGCCGCTTCACTGCTGAACCCAAGATCACGGGATCAAAACCCGTCCGTGGCAGCCGATTTGCGATAGAGTGGAAAAGCAAGGCGCCCACTCACGTTGCGCTCTCAGCACACGTTAAAGAAGGGCAGGTAGTCAAAATTTCCGGAGGTCTCCACTACGGCACCCACCCTAGCCTTATTCACTCTGCGAATCAAATCATGTGAACCAAACCTTTCTTCACCACCTAGTCATAAGTGCATTGGTAATTGACTTTAGGCTTTTGTCTTTGTTTTCCAGATAGATCGAAGGCTGTGGTGACCGGCCTTAGCACAGAGGCAGATGGCTCTCTTGTAGCTTCGCTTCTGTGTGTCACCGTCTCTCCTTGGTCTGGTAAGAATGTCGGTGATTTTATTTGGTGAGAAGAAAGAAGTGTTTTGGGTTGCTCCTCGTATATTGAACTGCCTGTTGCAGTGTGCTGCGAAACCGTAAGAACGAATCTGCGGCAGTCACAGGGATCTAGTTTGTTCCTGGCAGCGAATCTAACAGCGCCGCGTTTTAGTATGTTTTCTGTGGTGTTTAAGCCTCTGCGCAACACAATGGCTGCGCTTCAAGTTGCCTCAAAGCCTTCAGTAACTCCCTGTTCGTGTTTAATGTCGAAAGCGCACAATTTTATTAACTTAAATTTATGCGACAAAATATTGAGTGTCCGTAGAGGCATTTTCCAGGAGATCCCTCGCTATCATGCAAGATGAATTGTCTGTTTCTAGGGTAAAGATTGCGGGCCCCTAATTTGTCGTATAAATTGGAAAGTGATGACCTTTGCATTTACATGTGAATATATATAATATATATAGCCGACGACGAAGCGGAGACAGTGGCTAGATGGCGTAGACGACGAATTCCCCGACGTAGACGAAACCGCGGATGCCGATTCGGGCTCTGCACCTTTCGGCCGGGCTAATGAGGTGACCTCGAGCCGTGCGAATGTTAGGGCCCAACAATTGCATCAAAACTTTGCTCAATTCCTGGGCGAGGGCGTGGCTCATCACTGAATAGTCTGCACCAGTATCAAGTAAAGCGATCGTGTCAGTTCCGTGAAGTGTCACGCACAAATCAGAAGTAGCGCATCGGATGCTCTCGCTACCCTACCCGTGTGAGAAATCAGCGTATCGGTGTATCGGCGGCGGAGGATCTTCAGTTTTTTGGGCAGCAGCGGCCTTGCCTCCTGAGTCCGCTGGAATTAGTTTTTCCGGCGTGGACTGGGAGAACGCCGCTCAGTATAGCTGGCGTCTCGGCGAGGGCTTGGGGAACGGTACCGCAGCGGAGATGACGATCCTGAGTCATAGCGGCTGTATCATCCTTGTAGGAGTGGAAAGGGGCCCAAACTCGGGCGACTGTCCGCGGAGGCGGCGACTGGGTCGCTGGTGGACCGGAGTCAGATCCGTCGTGAAGCGTGTAAACGTGGGAAAGCGTACCCAGAGCACTCCACCAGACTGTAACAGGTATTGCGCCAAAAGTCCAGGAAATGTTCTGAGCCTAGAATACTGCAGAAATCCGAGAGCAGTCCGAAGAGCGGTCCGAGCGCGATTCCAGGCAACAAACTTCGTCGTCTACGCCAACCAGCAACCACTTTGTCGTCTACGCCAACTAGCCACCGACTGTCTCCGCTTCGTCGTATATAATATGTATGTGTGTTGAGAAGACTTAAGTAGGCTCGGTTACAAATATAGGCAAAAAGAAAATATATGAAGACGTTTGTGGCAATTAATTGATACTTCGGCCCCTACTCAAATTGCACCTGCGCCTAGCTTTGACTCTGCCCGATTGACTGGGTGAACTTGCCCTACCCTTCTTAGCGCCGCCAGCATCAATCGCACTGTTTGCCTTAGGCGTATCTCCTCGTAAAGCTATTACGGCTTTCGCACAAACATTTCGGTAATGGTACCTGCAGCATACCAGGACATAAGAAGCAAATTGTTTCCGGCGTAAGCGGTCGACAGGAATAGTGTTAAATGTCCCGCTACGAATGGCGCATAGGTTTTTTCTCAGGTAAGTGAGGAACGAATGAAGGATTTGATGTTTCCCGAAACCATCTTCCACTTTGGTGACTCCACAACTCTTTCTACGCCCTTATACTTCTGCTATAACTTCATTTCTGCTGGTAAGAACTTGCCGGGTAACGTATTCTTCCCTTGTCATCATAGGCACTTTCACTACTCCTCCTGTGAATAAACTGGACGCAACCTTGAAGACATGATGCTGCAATTCAGGAGTGCGCGGCGTGAAAGCAGGTGGCGCTGCAGTCAGTCACTGGTGCAGTCTCAGCCACCGGTGCTATCGCAGCCACCCCGACAATGATGGGTAGGCATGTGTTTAATATTCGGCATGTGGATAGATTTGCCTCGAAGTCAATAAACCGGAGCACCACCCATAAAGCGGAAGCTATTGCATTACTCTTGCTTCCGTAAGGGCTACCACAAATACTACGGTATGAAATGCTTATTCTACGTCGATACTGCAGGCCCCAAGAGAGTA
>JAJIZL010033619.1:8380-24406 GCA_023969395.1 Amblyomma maculatum
GTGGTCCTGTCCTTCCTGATCAGCGGTGTGGCTTCTCTACTGGCTGCCTTCAGCTATGCCGAGTTCGGCGTTCGTTTTCCCAAGGCCGGCTCGGCCTACTCCTACACGTATCTGGCCGTCGGCGAGTTCTGGGCGTTCATCGTCGGTTGGAACGTGGTGCTAGAGAATGTCATCGGTCTCGCAGCAGTGGCGAGGGCCTGCAGCGCCTACGTAGACTCACTGCTAGGCAACGTCATCAAGGTGTGGACGGCGGAGCACGTGGGCAAGATACATGCGACATTCTTCTCGGAGGAACCGGACCTTTTCGCATTCGTCTTCATAGTGGTCTTCGTGATAGTCATGTCTCTAGGCGTCCGGGCTTCGTCGCATATCAATAACATATTCTCCATCGTGAACATTGGCATCGCTCTGCTCATAATCGGCGTGGGATCGTACTTCGCCAAGACCGAGAACTGGACCAATCCGGCTACAGGAGGGTTCATGCCTTACGGTTGGCACGGCGTGCTGGCTGCATCAGCTTCCTGCTTCTACGCTTACATAGGGTTCGATTCCATCGCCACGTCTGGAGAGGAGGCCAGCGACCCGCAGAAGTCACTACCTCTCGCGACGTTCATCTCCATGAGCATCGTTACTGTCATCTACATATCAATATCGGCGGTGTTGACGCTCATGGTGAACTACACCGACATAACGAGCGAGTCCGGTCTCCCAGACGCTCTTGCTGCCAACGGTGCCACTTGGGCTAAGGTAAGATGACTACGTTTGCTCCAATCATTCAATGAAACGAATGAAATCTGGCTCTGCAGTGTGTTTAGATTGATGAAGGGGCACATAATTAGACGAAGCATTTGTTTAATCGATTATTGCATTAAATATTTCGTATATGAACTACTCGCTGTCGCTGATAAAAGGGCACTTTAAAACTGCATATTCGTATTCTTTTCTGTGGCTTTTTGTACGGCTGTACAACTTTGTGAAATATGCTTCAGTCCTGATTTTTTTTTTAAATAAATGCTGAATTTCTCCCTAGTGCTCTTTAACCGGCAGTCTTGTAGTGGCAGTCGAGTGGGTCCTCACTAGGGTTGTGCGAGCGGTACTTTTTCCATACCAAATCGAACACGAACAGTGCAGCTTTGCTATCAAATCAAATACGAACGATGTAGCTAAAGGTCGAATTGAAAACGAATCGAATGCTCTGCAGGTTATGTTCATATCATTTTTTTGCGCTGATTATCAAATATAAAGTCATGTCTAACATTCAATTTCATTCAGAATGCTGTTTGATATTTAGTTCACAACAATGCACAGCTGTGTCAACCTTGACTACGGGTGAGATCAAGTCTAAATCTTAAAAAAAAATGCGAAAGTATCAGTAATCAGAACAAAGTAATGCTCGGTAACGTGGAGTAGAATTTGAACGGGCTCATAAAGTTACTAGATGCAGCTTGGCTAGATGTACAGTATGACACTACTAGAACGCACAACTAGAAATAGAGCACTGTTAACATTGCATCAGTCGAACAACATCACATAAACTAAGAGAAGATAAGATAAGACTTTCTCAGACTAGTCATCAAAAATATTTAAAATGCCTGACTAGATTTTAGCACTAGCATAGCTGGAAAATGGCATAGAAAATGTAGACACTACGCTGGACTAACGTACAGTTATTACTGAATGGGTTATTGGCTAGGAATGAAATTTGTCGTAACAGTATGAGGAACGATCATTTGCAAAGATAAAATTTGATATTACAAAAGGTGGAATATTAAAGTAGTGCAGAACCAGTGAAACAAAGCGCATTAAAAAAAAAAAAAAACTTGTGAAAGACCGTTCATGTCCTGATGGCAGCACTGTATTTAAAACGAGTATTCGAAAATTATTTCGAATTTTTCGAAGGTATTCGAACAGTTTCGAATAATTTTCAATTTACACTATTTGATTGGTTTAACAAAATGAATATGAGGATATACGATTCGATATTCGAAACTTTGGGCATTCGCACAACCGCAGCTCTCACCACTCGCATCACTGTGTGTCACCACTCATTAGTAGACAAAGACGGTTAGTATTCTGTCATTCTGCCTTTGATAAACTATTGAAAGTCATTCAAGCGACCTATCGGTTCGGTTCATCGTTCGAAAAGGACGGTATTCTGCTGTGACGTTCTGATTTAGAGAATCGTAAGAGGCATATAAGAACCTCGAAACAAGTGCATTACACCCACTCCAACCAATTTAGAGGCAGCACACAGGTATGCACATATCTACCGGGAAAAATTACACTAAAGGTAGAGAAACCACGCTATCAGATGTATCTCAAGGTATATGTATATGCACCGCGAAACGAGCGCATGGGATGATTGTGAGAGCGCGGGTTGACGTGATTGCGAGAAGGTTGGTTGACGTCATTAGTGACGTTATAAGAAACAAGCATAGGTCGTGTCAGTAACCACATTTATAACCAGCAAGACGCGTGATGACGACAGAAGCACGAGCAGCGCAGGTGTAACCAAACTTCATCAAAGAATCGTGCAGGAATTCTATGTCACATTGGACAATGGTAAAAATACTCTATACTCCGCACTGGTAATCTGTAAATCGCAAATTTTTAACTTTTAGAGTTCTAAACCTGAGAACTGTATGCTGGAAATTACGATAGCCGGGTTTCGGAGCCGAGCATCGCCACAGGTGCGATCGAAGAGCTTTTGTCCTGACAAAGTTTCCTTTTTTTGCTGCGGCTAGCAAACGCCGCCTTTTTTGGTTTTAACCACCTAACTTTGGCGGCTTCATTTACGCGGTGATCAGCCCGCGGCTGCTCAGACGGTGTGGTTCCAACTGCTGCCCCAAGGCGGCGTGCTTAAATACCGGCTACGGCGGCCGCATTTGGACGGAGGCGAAATGAGAACATACGCCTGTGTTGTGCGATGTTAGTGCGCAACAAATTACAACAGGAGGTCGAAATTATACACCGGTGTCCCGTGTAGCCAACAAGAAGCTTCGTGGCGAAACGTTTACATACACCAGGGTTACTATTTATGACTGAAAAGCAAAGCTATCTCTCCGAGGTTCATGTTTCATAAAAGGAACTACACGCCACCTACGATGCTAATTAAAGGCCTCGTAGAAAGATGCTTTCAAAGTTCCATCAAAACCACTTAACGGGATTTCTTGTCTTTATCCGTTCTCTTCCCAGGTGATCGTGATCATCGGCGCCGTCTGTGGCATGGTGACCGTGCTGATGGGCAACGTGTACGCGCTCACTCGCATCGTGTACGCTATGGCCGAGGACGGCCTCTTGTTTGCTTGGTTCTCGCGCGTGCACCAGCGCACGCAGCTGCCGCTCACGGCTATGTACTCATTTTCGGTGCTGTCCGCCTTCTTGGCCGTCTTTCTGGACATTCACACCTTGGTCGAGATGATGTCTATTGGCACGCTGCTCGCCTACCTCGTGGTCAGCGCGTCGCTCATAATCGTCCGGTACATGCCCGTCTCCAGACTCATGGTGAGGAAGTCACAATTTCTCTGCACCGTATGGTTGAAAGTGCTTGCTTCTCGTGAAGATGCATGTTGGCAAATCTTCGGGTGATGTTTCCATGGACCTAGAGTTAAATCTCATCGGCGTCCGTGTTAAGAAGCGTTGCTGATCGGTCCCTCACCGTGCAGTTAGTTTTCACGGCGATCACACTCCACAGTTTAAACACAAACACAAAGAGAAGGAATACACAAAACACGGACGAACGCTGCACTCTCAACTGGTTTATTGGGAAATATTTCCAGTATAAAAGGCTCACACGTCTGCGCATTATAGAGAGGATAAGAACCCACAACCATGTGCCAAGGTAAAACGAGAAAACATCTTATCACAATGTGGTTGCGGGTTCTTATCCTCTATGTAGTGCGCAGACGCGTGAGCTTTTTATACTGGAAACTTTTCCCAATAAACCAGTTGAGAGTGTAGCATTCGTCCGTGTTTTGTGTGTTCCTTCTCTTTGTGTTTGTGCTTAATCGCTGCCGGTATGAATCAAGAATGTTATCAACTTGGCCAAAAACTTGTTTTACACTCCTCAGTATCACAGAAACGACTATTCGGTCTGCTGTACAGTATAGCACTGAACATGGAACATTTTTGCTAAATTGTTAACTATTACTTCTCACGTTTGGCGATTTCGCGTAGGTTTGTCCGGGTCTGTCACGTGACCACCAAGGGCTTGAGTTCGAATTTCTAAGTCCGAAGCAGTGTTCACATAGGTGGGTTGCCACCTTAGCCCAAGATGGCGGCCATTCTAAGGCCCATCCTGTTTTACGTGATGCCACCCAAGATGTCGGCCACCTTAAGTTCCACCCTAGGTCATGTGATGTCACCCAAGATGGCGGCCACTCTAGGCCACCCTGAGGCCCCCGTAGGTCACGTGTAGTTTTATCTCCTTATTGCCTTCACACTTCTCTTCACCTTCGGCAGAGAAATTTCCTGTTAGAGACAGCTTGATCTCTTTCAAATTGAGCTCCCAATGCACGCATTAAGGAACAAATTCTGTGCCGCACGGGAACGACACCCTCTCATGGTTTTCTTGACAATAAAGTGACAATTATATCGATTTTTAAGCGGAGAACTTAGATGCAAAAACAGGGGAGAGTGATATCGTTTTCGCTTTAGACACTTCGCACACTAGTTGGCGCTTTAACAACGCTAATTACAAAGGAGGAGTTCAACACTTTATACCCTTTTAGAGAAGCAGTCCTGGGCCGCGTATGTATAGAAACTCAGACTTTCCGCGTAGCCGGTTTATATGGATAACGCACCATTCAGTTACTTGCGTAGGTGGACATCAGATCTTCCTAGGATGCTTGGACATTTGAACCTGTACGTCACCGTTTCATGCTACCACTCGACTTGTGGCGCAGCACATAAGGTCCTCACTGCTCAAGTAACATTTTACAGGGATGCGCATAATATTGATACACCTTACCATGCCTCCTGTTTTCATTCCTTTATTCTATTTGTCAAGGCGAAAGGCAGCTTACCTGATTGGCATATATGTGGTTTGGCCTCCCTGTGTTTTGCTTGCGCACCTTTCTCGCTGCCATATGGAGGTATACCTTATAGCTTTCAACACCTGACTGATATTTGACTGCTGAAAAATTTCACAGGGGGAAGACAATCAGAACCCTCCCGACATGGCCAAGCCTTCGTTGCCCGAAGACGAAGGTATCTTCGACGGAGCTGGCGACGTGGCCGGTCGGCTACGGGCCACGTTCGCCTTCTTGCACCGACTCTACCCGTTCAACCAGCCGCCGGGTATCGTGGTCTCGTACTGCATCACGACGCTCACCCTTGACGTCTTTCTGCTGAGCTTCCTGACGCAGCTGCTCATAGAACCCATCGCCAGAGGAAGCTTCTGGGCCATCCTCCTCGTGGTGTTCCTCTCGCTGGTGGCGCTGTTTTGCTTTGTGGTCATCCTCATGCACCAGCAGTCCACCACATTGCTTCATTACAAGGTAAGCGTTCGCAGTACGTTTGGGATAGTTGGGCAAGAAAGAATTGAAGCCGCTAACGGTGTGTTACGAGTGCTAGCGGTTCAGTAAATGACTACCACATTGATGACAGCATGCCGAATCACAATACATGACCACTGAACTCCTCCAGAACCGCCATTGAACTGTCATTGGTGGAGCACTAATACCTGCATGCCCTATGAATAGTTTGGTGAATTCATGGCTGAAAAGAAGTGCTCGTACTCTGAATCGCAATCAGGGCGAAGGTCTTCGGTTAGAATGCGGTTACCTGAGATGGCCTTAGCAGGAAGGTGGAGGTTCAGGTAAAATGCTCGCGCCCCGAGTCAGTAGCTTTCTAGTCCGGCTTTTTTGCAGGCGAAATTGGGCATATATGGACGGGACGAGGCCATCGCTGACAATTAATGGAAAATGAGGAAAACTAAATCAATGGTGCTGGCACCCTAAAACAAAACTCTGTGTCATCTTATTTATGGGCCCGTAAAAATTATGCTTTATGAATGGGAAAGTTACTTCCGCATTGTGATTGTAAGTGTCAATGGGATACATCAGCATGCATGTAAACGGAAATTAACTGTAACCATCAGTCTGATTTGCGAAGTTCAGGTTTTTGAAATGCTTGTTGACAGTACGTGGACACTTCGGCGCAAAACCGAAGCTGTGTTCGCTTGTATAACGTTGGCGCTTTTGATATGGCTTCAGCACTTGTCAGTTAATGGCCACGAAGAGCAACCTCAGCCTGAATATTTCGTATCTGGGCACCCAGGCAGTGCTATAGGGGAAATTCTGCGTACGCTTCAAAACAACTTGCGGTCGTATGAGACATGGCTTGCCACCTTTGACAAACATTCTATTCACGCTTGTTGCTTATTCGAAAGAAGTTTAAGGAGTAACAAGACTGCGTAAATCATGATGGGCAACACCATGTTTATTACAACCCATTCATTATAGTCGATAACAAGACTCACGAACACAATGTTCGCTTTAAAGGTAGAGGAAGAAACCAATGCATATGTTTAACTTGACTACATTTTTAATTTGTTCGGCGAAAACGAGGTGAGAGCTAACTTCTTTTCCTGATGAAAATCTTTAACAACTGCAGCGGTGGCGGTGGCGGCAAACGCGGTCACCTTTTAGAAAAATTTGATTAAGATTTGGATGCATAACAAGAATTAATACTTATAAATGTGAAGAGAGAGACAATTTAGAGCAGGCGAGACAAACTAGAGCGCTGCGCTTAGGTCTGCTTAAGAGCGCCATTGGCGAAAGCCGCTTTACAGGACTGTCTTAACAAACGGCATCGTCATTGTCATCCCTACTGTTATCCTCATTATTATCACCGCTATGATTATTATAAACTAAATACACAGCTATTGTCATCGCCACTACAATCATATCATGTTGCCTGACTGCATCGGCGTCATCGCTCGATTATCCTCACTTTAGGCAAGGAGAATTACTATCGGTTTCTCACGAGCCCGGTGTGGCAGAGTGGTTTGCGTGCTTAGCTGACAATCCGAAGTGAGTCGACTCTCGGCGGAGGCACTTCTTTTTTTTTTTTTTTAACTGTTAGTTTGTGAGAGCCTGCGGACAATTCCACAGTCCATGAGCCCATAAAGGCTTTCACCTCAATATTCGCCCCAGGTGGGCAGTCTCCTTAGTTCAGAAAGCTGTCGAGCCGAGCCATATCTCCCCTGTCCGGTCGACCAGACAGACTGGGGCGTGGCAGCTGCAGCCTCCCAGTGCTCTTTGATGGTTAAGAAAATTTTGACGGTCTTTGGTGGTGATGGTTCCATGTAGTTCCTTGCATCCTGCATCATTTGTTATGGGGCGTTGGTAAGTTACATAAAGCACATTGATCGCTGTAGGTGGTGGGCGAGATACTATCCAGTAAGATGTAGTAAGGGAAACATGACACGGTTTAAACGCACGTGAACTGGGTAGGGCGTGCGAAAGTTTTTACGCTCAGATGGAAGTCGATGAGGATGACGTGAAATACACAGCACTAGAGCGTTTTTTTTTTCGTTTTTTTTTGTTTTTTTTTTCCCCAATATGTACGCTGGGCAGTTGGCTGCGGCGATAGCTAAGACGTACCTTATCGATTCTCATGAGGAATTGCTAGGTTAGAATCCGATTAACTACGTTGATTTATTTTAGTGTAAAAGCACTACAACTGGGCAGACACGCATTAGACAATTTCGCTGGGCTTTATCCGAAATTTAACCTTGTTAGACCGATGACACCGTGTGAAAACGCTGTTTGAATTATACCGCGCCAAAATACGTGGATGGTGACATCACGATCTGTCGGGCCAATCAGGAGTCAGGCATAAACAAGGTGATTGTCCGGCTCTGGCTATCGTATGAATGTTTTCGTAACATAAAAAAGAAAAATATTGAGAAAGAGAGAGAGAGAGAACGGAAAGGCAAAAACTTTGTGTGTGTGTGCACATTTCAGAAAACTTCATCCTATAATTTTGTCTGCAGTCCATGTCACTAGTTCTAATGCTTTGGGCGTTGTCTCCTGCATTCAGAGGCCAGAAAGTTACTGTTTTTATTTGCTAACGCGTTGACTGAACTGTGCACATGACGTATTCATTTCAGATGCCACTGGTGCCATTGCTGCCTACGTTAAGTATCATCATCAACGCGACGCTGATGACGACGTTGCAGCCGCTAACTTGGGCCCGGCTGCTTATATGGGTGGCTGTTGGTAAGGTGGACCTCAACTGTTACCATCGCGACTGCATGAAATCGTCATATCGTGCTCAATGAAGACAAAAACACCCGCTTAATTTTATCACACTGCGTGTTTCTGCCCCGCTACGCAGTCTGTGCGCTTAAATATGCGCGATGAACTGATCAACAACATGCAATATTCAGCGAGGAAGTCAGTGGTGCGTGACGTATTACGCTCCGAAAAGGAAAAGCAAACAGGAAGTTATGGAGCCAGCCGCCGCTGTTTCTCCCATGGAACGCGGATCTATTGCTGATTCGGCAGCTCCAACAGCAGCTGTGTTAACTATACCAGGCTGGAGTGCCAACTGCGCTTTCTTCTTTGTATTTTGCCTCTCTAGTTGCCTGCACCTAAACAAGCAGCTACAGCTTCATTGTCTCCCCCCTTTTGCAAGCAGATGCATTGGCGCCTCTCGCCAGTTTTCGTTTGACCATGATTAGTTAATTCCGAAAAATAACATAGTAAAGCAAGTAGTTAGCCCGGTCAGCTCTTCAGCAGTTATAACTACAAGTAAAATAACTAGTGAGATCGTACACCAGTGCAACTAGGAGTGGAGTATAGTGACACTGCACATTTTGTTAGCTGGCTTTTTCTGCGTGACTTTTTCTACACTGAACGGAACTAGTGACATGCAGCATGTTCCCGTATTTATGAGCTTTTTGCATGCCGCGGTAGTGCGAAGCTGGCCGCCAACGGATGGTCGGGCGGTGGCAGACAGTACATAAGTTAGGACTTGTGGCTCGCCCGTGACGTCATCATTATTCATGTATGTAGATGGGAAGTGCGCGCACTGCTGTTTGCTTTGGTACTGAGACCGGGAGCCAGGAAAAGAAGTCGATACAGGCTTAACGAAGCAAAAATATGGAACGACTATTTTTAAACAGGAAGACATACTATAAAATTGAAAACCAAAAAGTGACTTAACTAATGCGGTTGCGTTCGTGCATTATAAGCTAAAAGGTATCGGTACTGGATCACGGCTTCGTTACTTGCATTTGATAGACGCGTTTATTCCCTGGAAAGGCAGAGAAGTAGGCCGAAATATCCACTCAGCAGGCTTAACACGAGCCTAGATATTTGGGTAAATTATTTGTACACACATATATGCAACCTGTCAAGCAAACTAAAGCAGAAAAGTGTGCAAAAGCCCTTGCAGGAACGCATGATATCTTAACGTTCCCAGTGGCGTCCTTGTACTCTTTTACGACCAGCTTTATGCCTAACGTTTCCTAAATCCATCACAGTGGCACGCATCCATCTCAAACCTGTCTCAACCCATCATAGTAATTAACCTTTTTTATGGTCAGCTTTATGCCTCAGTTCAGTTCAGTCGTTCAGTCGTGTCCGACTCTTCGTGACCCTATGGACCATATCATGCCACGCTTTCCGGTCTGTATGTTCCTAACATCACATAACTTCATCTGCAGCGCCTCGAGGATGCCATCTAACCACCGCGTTCGCTGCCTGCCCCTTCTCCGGTGACCCCCAACTTTTCCCAACATCAAATCTTTCTCCAGTGACTTCTCTCTTCTCATCAGATGACCAAAGTAGCTGAACTTTAACTTTAGAATTTGACCCTCCAATGAGCAGTCAGGGTTTATGGTCGACAATATCGACTGATTTGATCTTCTGGCAGTCCAAGGAACTCTCAAGAGTCTCCGCGAGCACCACAGTCACAATAGCAAGGCAGTGATCCATGAAGGGGAGCTTTATGCCTAACGTATCCTAAATCCATGTCAGTGGCACGCATCCATCTCAAACCTGTCTCAACCCATCATGGTAATTAACCTCTTTTATGGTCAGCTTTATGCCCAACGTATCCTAAATCCAAGTCAATGGCACGCATCCATCTCAAACCTGTCTCAACCCATCATGGTAATTAACCTTGTTGTAGTTATTATGTTTGGCTGAAACGTTTGTTTGCTTCTGCTTGCAGTTCTCGAAGACCGACCTAATTCTTAAGCATAGACTGCCTTGATTTCATAGCAGAAATTATCCTCTGAGCTTCAGTAAGCAATATCTATGTTTCAGATGTATCCCAAATAACTACTCTTGCCTGTATAGCGCTCGGCCGCATTATCTAAGATAACTTCTTCGCCTCATCACTTTTTCTTTTTCATTTTTGTTTCAGCTTACCTCTGTCCTAAATTTATATTGGATTTAATAATACTTCTCAAATCATATCTGCAAACTGAATTTTAACAGATTTTGTGAGCTGATAAACTTTCCTTATCTTTCCTATTCTCCAGTCTGAGGAGTCTCTTATATCAGGGTGTCATAGTGAGCTCAGTATTTTTTTGCCTTATCAAATACGAACGGAAAGCATGTTACAACAGTTTCTGCCAGGACAATAGCGTAGCACTGAAATTATTGCACCATCTTCCCCAGCAAACGAACTTGCTCGCACATTGAAGTATTGGAGAACCCTTTTCTTGATTGCTTCGTCTTTTGTTTTGAAATTGACGTACTTTCTCGGGCACACCGCTTTCGATGTGGCGTTTTATACTGTTCTAGAACTCACCCGCTCTCAATATTGCGCAGGGCTCCTGGTTTATTTCATCTACGGCATCAAGCACAGCAAACTGAACCCGGACAGCGTCATCTCTCCTCAGACATCGCTGTTGGCAATGGAGTCTCGAGACCAGCCACGCAAATGGGGTGCCATGGACAAGGAAGTGTCCGGACTGGCCGAAGCGGGCGATATCACCGACGACAAGGAGCCACTCGTGTCATCGTCCTCGCCCCCTCCGAAATCTTCGTCTTAGGTGTACATGGCAGTATTTTCTTTCGTTGCTTGGATGTCACATTGCACGTTACTATATTTATTGTCATTGAGAACAGTCGGAAGCTAGGCGCTCAGTGCCACTCGATTTGAGAGTGGCACTCTTCTGCATCAACGTTGTGCAGTTACGCTGTCGTCCAGGAGACATTACTGCCTGTACATTTGTCGCTAGGAAGTGAATGAGGGTTTGTCAATGGGCGTGGGTGTGCGTCGAAGTCTACTTACTATACGCCGATCTAATTAGAGGTGAGGGGAGCGAGTAATTCGGGGACGTGTCAACAGGAACGAGTTGATTAACACAACTCTATGCGGCATAGCCAGAAATATTTTTCAGCTGCTGTTCTAAGCCGATGGTAAAAAAAAAAGAAGAAAAAAAAAAGAAAGAACGAAATAAAGGTCGAAAGGAGAGGGCCGCTATTCCTGTGGTGCCTACCTTGACTAAAAGTAGGGTCCTTTGCCTCGACCGGGATGCAAATGAAATGCGTTTCTAGCATTCTCAGGCTATATTACACAAAAACCGTCACTGCTCTAAAATGCCCACCCGCCATTTTTGAAAACTATGCGATGCATCTACGGGCCCTGTCCACTATTGAAATACGCGCTTGAAACGCCCACAAGAAATAACTCTTGCGACCAAAAGAATAGGGCAGAAATAAGCAAAGTAATAAAGGTGCGTTCCGGCGGCCTGGCTGGGTTATTTTGTCTAATTATCGGCCCTCTCTGCAAGACTAACGCTCCCTGTAGCTAACAGGCTGCTCCTGCACTTCATCCGAAAATTGCTGAGGTTTAACCCTGTTAAACCTAGTTAGGCGAAGCTAAAGCGTTGTTTTGCTTGGTTTGGATTTGATTAGACTTAGGCTTAGACATGGCCAGACATGGTTTTGCAGCGATAAAGTTGCTTGCGAAGCTACGGAGTCAAGGACGCCGTCAACTACAAGGGAACGCACGCGATGCTGGATCTGCCGTCAAAGGTCAAAAGTCAGGTGGCTGTAGGTAGTACCATGGTTAAGCTAATGGCCAACAATGTAGACGCTTGGGCATTTTGGTTAGACATTATCGGCGCAGCGCATACCACGAGGACGAGATGAGACACATCAGCACTGTGTATGTCTCCTCTCGTCCTCATCGTATACGCTGCACGATAACGTCTGCATTATCGCACTGCGACCTCTGGCTCTCTGAAGTTCAAGCGGCCCGGACTGGCTGACCTTGCCTGATACATGGCGTTGTAAAGCTTTCACTTCAAAATTCAAAATTATTAAGAATTATGCATTAGGTGTCAATTGCAGGAATGGTCTGTGAGTACTGCGAGAAATAATTTAGTTTTTTTAAATTTTAAATAATGCATTTGCTGGCCAAATGTTTCTGCCTCTAGAGAGATGAATGTTTGCTAACTTATAGGAAAGAGTGAAAAGGTCAGTCAGAAAGATCAACATCTGGCCTACTATTCAGCGCTGGGGAACGACAAAAAGAGAGCAAAGGGTTCGTAATGGGTGATGCTGTGTTAAGAGCGATGAAAATGTATGCAGGCACATTCATTGACATCACACTTGAGAGCCGAGATCTGTGTTACTAAAGATTCTTAAAATGCGGGAGTTAATAGAAATGGCGAAAAAATAATCAAATCAAATCTTTGGTGCCGATGTCAGTTATTTTGTGTTTGCTTCTGCCACGACACAAATAACAGAATCAATGAAGACGTTACAGTCTGAAACAGTCTGGACGCTGCATGTTGAATAATTCCCTGGCAACTACAATGATCAGATGAAATTAGTGTACGCCTTCAGTATACGCAGAATAATCTACAAATGGTGCGTGTACGCCAAGGTCGTTGGCACTCCGGGAACTTATTTTATTTCAACAGACGACTAACCTTTAAGAATTAAGCAAAGCTCAGGACGTCAGAATTAAAGTATGTGCCTTTTATGACATTTGCATGAGCGGGAGGCTGTTTTTATTATTTGTAGGCCCTGAAGATCCACACAATATTCCCAGTGCTCCGATTTGTTAAAAAAAGAAAAAGAAAAAGAAAGGTTGAGGATAACTTACACTTTCATTGTTTCAGAAGCCAGCATGTAGTACCTGAGGTTCTAAGAAGGCTTCGCTATATCTTTCAACTTCTTACCCGGCAGCCAGCTAGCTGTTAAAAATATTTCTTTGTTATGTCCAGGTTGTTGAGAGCCTTGCCTAAATCCATTTGCAGTGAGCGTCATCCTATCTTACCCTGTTTGCATGACTGTTTGCCTCTTCTGCCACAGGTAGCGCTCGGAAGCAGCTGAAGATCGTTAAATATGTAAACGTTAGATGAGAACTCATTATTTTTTATTCTCTCTCACACCTTTATTTCGTAACTGGAGTTCTTTAAACTGCACTGTAAACCTACTGCTCACGGGCGCATAGTTTTTCAAATCCGTCGAAACGCAGTCGCCGTGGCAGGGGTTGATCAACAGTAGAGCGCCGTAACTACTGAGCCGCCAGGCCACTAGGTGACTAGTTGACGAGGTGTTGTGGCAAGCAATTTCGATCAGTAATGGCAGAAATAACTAAACAAATCGTTTAGAGGTTTCTCTGTAGGCACCTCCGTTTTTCGTAAATGCGACCCGAACGTTCAAATTTCGCGCATTAGGCGACCTGAATTGGTGCTGCCACAGGGCGGCAGCCAGCGTTACTTGGCGGCAGCAACGTTCATAGACCGTGGCATTTTATTTTTATTTTGTTTTTCCCAAAACGTGTGCGCTATTTTTAGTAAGCTGATGAACTAGAATGAAGGTATGGTGTCTGCCGAAGTATTAAGGTAACAAACAAGCATGGAGGCAACAAAGTCAATGTAAAGCCGGATCAAATATCCTATGACTTGTTTGAGGTCTTCGCGCCATCTATCCGCAATGAAGCAAACGTTTTGAGAGATGGATCGCGCGGTTTTCGCACCAATCCATCAGGCGGAGACGCTGCGCGGAGGGAAAGTGCCGTGGTATGAGATGGTAGAATGGCGCCAAATGGCAAATTAATTGTTCTGTGCACGGTTCGCCATGGGTTCAATAATTAATTTAAACATTCTAATTGCTTTATTTGATGCCCTACAATACTTTGAGGAAATGCTCTGCAGTTCTCATTGCATCATGTAGATCGAAATGCCTTCCGCAACCATGTGACCACAAATTACTGCTTTGTTTCGACCTGCGGGTCAACACGTCATTGGTTTGTTCTCCCTGGCGAAAAAGGGATTGATTCCATGGTCTCGGAGTGCTGACATCGAAGTGAATTATCAAGATGGACGTTGCTATATCCTCGCCTGCTCCTTTCTAGGAAATCAAACTGATGTAGCGTTCGCAACCAGTTGAAAGTTGAAGAACGCGGCTGGGTGCCATGTGATTTGCCAAGCGCCGGGTGTCATTGAACTTGTGGTGCCAGGCGCTGCTGTGCAGCTTGGCAGTGACGCGGCCAAGATGACGAGGGTCTCAAAGCAGCTAACGGCCTGTCTTGCGTAGCCTAATTAGCATTAAAAACAATGGTAGCCGATGGGCGCCCATTTGAAAAAACTGAAAATGAACCAATGTGCAATTTGTTCTTTGAGAGGAATGCTCCTTTATAGGTGTTTACTTAATACTCTTTCTAGAAAATGACGTTGGTGCTTTCAAGTAGGTCGCTTATTAGTGCATTTGCGAACTACAGTGGTGGCCTCAGCAAACATAACACATTGAGTAACTTTATGGTACGTCCTGTTTCATATCTTGCGAAACCAAGTATGCGTGTTCCGGTCAAATGCAGCCCGGGTACGGCTTAGGGACGTAGTCGCGGTATTTATTATCTTTAACAGGCTTACTTTGACCAAAGCGGCGTACACCTTTCTCTCATTGCTGAGCAATTTCGCACAACGAAGACTGATTTTGATGGCCGTAAAAAATTAATGAAATATAAATGCGTGTGTCATGTGCATTGTTTTGTTGTAGGATTGTTTGCTGAAAATGTTGTAGATTTATTACGTATGAACAAAGCGGAGGGGTTTACGAAGGAGTAAAGATCGAATTAAGTGCATGATGTTCATTCTTGGGCCCAAGATTACAGCGATTTGAATAAAGAGGACTTTGAACAGCTGGGTGGGCGTAACAAGGGAAGGTGGGGGCCTCCTGCCTACAGCCGGTTTGTGTTGGCACACGCCAATGCTAGAGGGCTTCTCGAGTGCTAGAACTGTCTAATAATAGCTCTTGGGAATCTATATGAGAAGTGATGCCCTTGGACGCTCTCTACTCAAATCAACCTATCAAATATAAGAACCTCGACGTCTTTCATGTGAGTCATCAAGAGAAGAAGCAAGTATATCCAGAGTACGGACCACTTATTTTCAAGATGCTACTTAACGTTTTAAAAAATGCCGTAGTACGCTAAATATCTACAGTTGTGAATGCGCAAAAGTCGTATTCCTGTGATCCTGTAGATTGGGTGACGATACTTTTAGTGATTTAACTTTGTTGCAACGGTGATTGGTCATTCATGTGCGAAAAATGGGAAACTGTTTGCTTTCTTGCATGTGCTGAAGAGTGTTGTGACCAATGTTTTAAGATGTTGTGAATATATGGTTTAGAGGCACTGTTGACACGCCGTTAATAAAGGAGATTATATGTTTGTTGCTAAACTGTTCTCGCCATTCCTTGTAAAATTGTTGCTGCTTTTCATGTAGCATGATATGGCTCGAGGAATGCTATCCTCAGTCTTCGCAGGTACTGACGGATGCGTTGCGTCACCTATATATATGATTCCATCAGCCTGAAGCCTTCGAGGCAACTTTAAAAATACATTTAGGTATAATATGAGTGATTATATGATAAAACACTTAACTGTGTGCCGTCTCGTCGCCCCTTTCCTTTGGGAAAGAAATGGGGTTTTAAAACTGTTAGGCGGTAATGCACTTATACTCGTTTTGCCATCTCCCGTTTTGATCCGTCGTCGAGGCATGCTTTAATAATTTCACACACACACACACACACACACACACAC
>JAJIZL010033619.1:24506-36308 GCA_023969395.1 Amblyomma maculatum
ACACACACACACACACACGCCCACGCACACACACGCACACACACACATGCACACGAACACACACACGCACACACACACGAACACACACGCACACGCGCACGCGCACGCAAACACACACACGACCCTTTAAGATATTCGAAGGGCTTCCTAAGCGTTCTTTGGCGTACTCAAACACACAAGTACACATACGCGCACGCACGCACGCACGCAAGCAAGCAAGCACGCACACACGCACACACAAGGAAGAGAAATGAAGACACTCAAAGTCGGCTGACAGGCAGCTGTACCCGAATTCGTAATCGAATTGAGCTAAAATATATAATCTGAGTTTACCAAGCGAATTTTTTAAAATGAGGCCCGAAAATAAAGGGCCTTAATCAATCCCTATACGCAATCACCAGATACCTTATCCCGTTAGACAAGCTAAAGTTCTTAAATTTTCTTTCAGGGCTCAGTGCAACGAGCTTATCGGGGCTGGACTCTAGTTTTACTAGATCACCATACGGACACTTTATGAACGGCCCTTTAAGAGATTCGAAGGGCTTCCTAAGCATTGTTTGGCGTACTCCGAGAGCATCAGAGTAATTGCACCGTGGTTTAAATTTGTCGAGTTCGCTGCAGCCCCGCAATAGCAGGTACTGCTTCCCTTTGCGGCATTGCTTCCTTGACCAACCCCGACACTTGAGCAGCGCCGTGGTCGTCTCAGTAGTACGAAGGCAGGGCTTTTGCTCTTTTTTTTTTTAACCCGGTATCATTGCTGTTTTTTTAGGCGATGCTTACCTGATACAAACTTTCTCTGGCTGTGGGCGTGGTGCGCTGCAGTTTGGGGTGTACATGTGACGCCATCTAGGAGCAGCGCCTTCACTGACGTTTACCCCTACTTCGACCTGATTATTACGAGCGAAAGCACCCTCCGCAATTGCTCAGTTGTTAAGACTCTCAACTACTGAATACGAATACCCAGGTTCCAACCTGCCGGTTCTAATCCGCTGGGACGTTTTTTTCTTTTTTTTTTTTTTTTTTGGTGGTGTGAAACCAATAAAAGAGGTCATGAACCAGTCATGGTCAGTTATGGGCGTCATCAAACTCTTTGCTGGTGGTGAACCTAGGAGACCCGTCGGGGAGACTCGCGCGTCGGTGTCGCTACATCAGACTTCGTTTTAATTACACCCATTCGACGTAGGTCACAGTCACGAAGCTGCTTTGCCAATCAGAGCAGCGCCACAAACAAGATCGGACAAGAATCTTGGTCAGTGATGGTGAGCAGTGCTTTCGCACTGATATAGGTTTGCATTCCTTGAGCTCTATTCGGGTACAAATTTGGTTTGAGGAAAAAGTTACAAAAAATGGGTTTAATTTCCTGCCTTTCTTTTTGCGCGAAACGGCAATTTACAGCAAAAGTTCTTGTTTTTGTGGTGCATGAAATATGTTTTCTTTCTCAGTCTTCTCACAAGTAATGTAAAAATGACACATTCCGCTAAATGACTTTTTTATCATCATCAGTCGGACTATACCCACTGCCGGGCTAGAACCTCTCCCATTTTCCTCTAATTAACCTGGTCCTGTGCTAGCTGCATCCACTTGATCCCATGGAAATTCCTTAGCCTCATCCACCCACAAAATTTTCTGCCGCCCCTACTACCCTTACCTTCGCTTGGAATGCAATTGGTTACTCTTGAGACCATCGGTAGTGCTCTCTTCGGGCTTCATGTTCTGCCCATGCCAATTTCTTCTGCTCAATTTCCACTAGAATGTCAGTGACTTGAGTTATTATTCTTACCCATTCTGCACGTTTCCTATCTCTTAAAATTTGCACCTACCATGTTTCGTTTCAAAGCTGTTATTTTTGCATTTTCCTCAACTTAAGTAAAAACCTATTCATTGACCTTCATTTTTTCAGCCTCATATGTAAGTACAGGTAGGATGCTACTGTTATACACTTTCCTCTTAAGGGATACCGGTGAGTTGCTGGTCATAATGTTTGAATAACTTCCAAATGCGCTCCATCCCTATCTTTTTTGTTTTTATTTTTTTATAATTTATAGCAATTACTCTGCCATACGCACAGCGGTATTCTTAGGAGAACTTCCGTTTCCGTGCAGTTTCTGCCTACTATTGTGTGTACACTTTTAAAACATTCATTATACATTACACAGCGGCCGTTTTAGATGCACGCGTGGCTCTTGAGGAATGAGTTGTTGGCGTCTTTAATGCGTGTAGCGCATCATGCGATCCTGCCAATATTATTTCTACTAAGTGTCTGTGTCCCCGCCTTTCGCTTTTAGAATATACTACTCTTCAAACGTATCCTTAGGCTGAGCCTAGTCATGAATAACAAGCGTTAGAGCATTTTCAGTGCCTCCACGCATTGATGATGGCATCGACTTCCTCTATTTAGCATCGTTGCCCATGTTTCCTTCATAGCTTTATGATCCGGATACCGGCGAACTTCCATGCAGGTCCGAATGACAAACAGAAGATATGAAATTCTTAACCGCTGATCGGTTGTTGTATGAATTTAAGGTGGTGCCATTCGGCCTTTGCAACGCTCCTGTCACCATTGAAACTCACACGACGAGTTTGCATGCGTCACCCGGGAGACGTTGTGAATTTCGGAATTCGGAAACTTCCAAGGAACAACACTGCTGTTTGACACTGCCCATCAGTTCATCGGGGAAGACACTGTGTGTAAAGGGCCTGTCACACTAGCACGACATGACGCCGATTTGGTCTGCCAACAGCGCGTCTTCCTGATGTCTGCGTCTATGTCACACTGCGCCGACGGAAACAGTCGACCGACAGTCGGTGTCGGCGGCGCGTCGCTCGCAAGACGGCTGTCGGCCGACGGTCGCCCAACTCCTATGTCACACTAGCCAGACAACGTGGGAAACCTCCCCACCGACCAGGCCCACTCATTCTCACTCTGTTCTCGTGTCATTATACGTTCATTTTCTTAATCCTTTTATTTTTTTTTTTTTACAATGCGAAATTCTCCTTTTTGTATAGCTACTCCCTATTTTATTTTTCATGGTTTATTCTCGTAACTACTTAAGGAACGCTTAATTTTAATTCCATTTCATATATTCGACCATACCAAAACATGCGCCTCAACAGTCGTGATTATGGGCCGAGACTGAATAGTGCCCTGTAATTTACGGCTCTGGTTGCCGGATCAGAACGACGTCAGTGTTTGAAAAACAAAAGCTGTCCACGGCGAATAAGAGACAGTGTATATTCAAAGCTAAAAAAAAAAAAAAAAAAACGCTACCCTTGGGATCGAACTCACGACCTCCTGTTTGATAGCCAGCTGCGCTAACCACTGCACCACAAAAGTTAGGCGTAACCGGCACTTTCAGAGGTTGGGATATGGTTCTAGCTAATACGCTGTCTTGCAGTGTGAAAGTTGCAAAGGTAGCAGGACCGTTTACCGCTTAACTGACTGTCCAGCTTGCTGAGAGTAAACTGCAGATAGTTTGAATCATGCCACAGTAGCAGGTAAAACTTTCGGCAGATTTTCTAAAACCTTAGGCGGATTTCACAGGGCCGGCCGCCGGACCACGACTGCTGTTGGTTCTGTTGTAAAGTTTAAACGCAAGTTCTGCGCTTTTTGCGCACACAATTCTTGAAACACATTGAATTATGCAACAAAAAATTATTGCGTGATGCGTAAAATAGCGTTGAAATTGGGTTGCGAAGTAGCGACGCAGCGGCTAGACGTTAAACACAATGATCGAAGTGCGCAGGAGGATCGGCATCTCTGCTGGCTTCAGGAAAATGATCGCTTCTTTTCATCATTTCTTTGTCACGTGCTATGTTCATTTTGCACTATTCTGTGCAGTTCGGAAAAGCGGAAAGATTGCTCACGGTCCCGACGAGCGCCACAAATCTATGCGCCCCGAATTCACTCGCCCCGAAAAGAAAACGCTGCCGTTGATATTCCACACGCATTCGGCGGCCTTGAGTATTTTGGCGGCTCACGCTCGCGTTTCGGTCAGGGATTATGCATTGACTCTACTTTTTTACGTATATTAGTGCTGAAAGGTATTCGCTGTCGACGTGGTGTACTAGTCGGTTTTGCGTTTCGAGAAAGTTTTTGCTCGGCGGCCGATCTCTCGAAGACTCGGCCACCGACAGTCGGCAGACTGGTTTTGTCGGTGTCCCCGGCCTCAAAGCCTGTCACACTGGGAAGACATTTGGTTTTCGGTCGTGTTGGTGTCGTCGTCGGCCTAGTGTGACAGCTTGGTCGGCCGCAGACACGGTCGGCCGACGAGTTCGCCGACTGTCGGTGTCGTTGTCGGGTCTGTGTCGGTGTCGTGTCGCGCTAGTGTGACAGGCCCTTAAGAAGTGTCGCTTCGGTGAGCGCCAAGTTGTTGTGCTTGGCCAATTCGTAAAGATGGTGGAAGGGCAGATGCACAGAAGGTTGAAGATGAGAACTGTGTCAGAAATCTAAAATTGCTGAAAGAGCTTGGAGGTTGTCGAGCCTTGCTTCTGCATTTTGGCGCTTCTACCCCACGTTTTTTCACATAGTCTGCCCGCTTACATGCCTCTTACAGAGAGGTATACCTTTCAAGTGTACACTTGGAAGGTATATCTGAATGAGATTACGCGTTTTGCCTGCTCAAGTTTCTGCTAACATCGGCGCTAATGTTGTGTAATTTCTGCCCAGCAGCGCTGACTGAACTGCACACTAACGCCTGCCTAATCGACGTGGGTGCTGAGTTGTAACAACGCCATGACAGTAGTCAACAAGTTGTCACTAATGAAAGCTGGGCTCCGAGCGAGTCCGAAAGAAATTTCACTATCGACGAACTAGAGTGTTTCACCGTAATTTTGGCCTACAGAGATTCCGTTCTTACCTTATGTTTGTTTTTTCACAATGGTCACATATCACCGTTCACTTGATGGCTTATGTATATGGGTGCCCCTGTGGTTGGTTGATTCTTTGGGCATAACTCCTTAAGGAACTCAACTTCACGATGGTTTTGTAAAGTGGCCGCTAGCCCGTCGACGCTGATTGCTTCTCGTGGCTGCCGATAGCCTCTATTAAAGTTGCGATTAAGAAATATTCATGACGAATATACCAACGTCGATTACCAGGCGTTTCCGGATTTTGTAATATATAAAGGCAGAACAGTGAAAGTATCAGCACATGTGCCACTTGTCGAAGAAGTCCATAGCCCGGAATTGACGAGCCCTTTCTGCCCTGGCGACAGTGTGCTTACAAAACCAATTACATTTGAAGTACGCGCTTCTCTTCGTCGCTCCGTGAAGCCTGTTTTCTTTTATTCTGTCCGTATTGCATGATGACGTCACGTTTGGGCAAGTGGAATTTGTCAGGATGCTTGCTTAACCGAGCCAGCAAAACGTATTAGTGACCAAATATGCGCCACTGGATTAAGCTTTACGTGACCACCTCGTGCAGTGTCAGCAGCAGCATAAACTTCCTACAAAATCGCCGCCAGATTGCTTGCACTCTGAGGCGCCCCAATCATCCTCTATGAGGTCTTGGCCTCCTAGGCTCATTTCTCCGATCGTCCAAAGGTAACCGACGAGTTAAAATGCCTTCATTGACCACCCCACCCGTATCTTCGAACCTGCCGCCATATTGTCTGCTATCGCTGCTGATGTCTCTATCCTAATTGTTCATAACGCTCTACATCACATACCTCCTTGTGTTATCAGGGACCATGGCCGGTAGTTTACGGCAGATGTATTAGCAGAGCAGGAGCTTTGATCTTGCCATCTTGCCAGTTACGTCACTCGACGCCATATCACTCCTTGACGAATCGTCTCGCTGAACGCACAAACCGGGCACTCATCAATATGCTCGTCACGTACTTAGGTACAGTCTTTGCCAAAAAGTTTAGAGTTCAGGGTGTTTGCTTCTGAGCCACGCACAGTTGCTCGCAATGAATTTCGAGAGTTCGAAATCTCGTAAAGGTAATATTTTTTGTCATACCCTCTGTAATAGAAACGCGTTCCATGAACCAGTACAAGGCTGAGAAGGAGAATCCCGGCTCTAAACTTTTGACAAAGACTACGCGTCGACTCTCGGGGCAGGAATTAGGATGGCGTTCTTTCCTTCATACTAAAACGCTGTAATGTTCGGAACAAGTGGATGTGGTCCTTTTTTTCTTGGTCCATCCGCCTCGAAACAGCATCGATACCATGTTAACTTTTTCTTTTCACAAAGAGAATTCAACCCCAGCATACTCGTCCTCGCTGAAGAATCCCCTTGGCTCGCCTGATACGCACCATGGTCGGGCAAGGTCGCTGTACTACGACCGACAGCACAAGGATGTGTGGTGCGCGCCCTAGGATTTTCTATGGCTCTGGACGCCTGTCCGAAAGCGCGGTTTGATTGAGAAGCTCCTATTCCAAAACTCAGACCCGTTCATTGCGCTCTCTAGCGTCAGTGACCTGAACTACGTGATACTTTGCCAAACTGCACAAAGTCGCCGCTCAAGGAAAGCCCACGGCGTGCACGTCGCTCGGGTGAAGCTCCTCCACTCTCAGCGACCTCGCTTGACTGTCTGAAAGGGCTTCGTCCGCGAAAGGAGAAATGTCACGCACGCCGGTGAAACAACAAATAACTGTGGGTATAGAAGAAGAGGTTCAGCATCTTAGTGCCGATTCGCCTAACGCAAGTCGGCGTACAGCTGCAAACAAGATATTTATCATTGTGTTTAACATCACCCGTTAGGTGTGAATACGCCTCTGGAAAAACTGGGGACATTTAAGCTCCGCCTTCAAGGGTATCAAGCGAACGGGATAATGGCTCAGTCTGCGGTACTCCTAGCGGATCCCTGTTCTAGTGCATGTACTTTGATCTTGGCTTATTATCATTAATTCCTTAATACGTGCCTGTATGATCTCACATACACAGTAGCATTAAGTCGTAAGCTACTACATTTTGATACACCACAAGACAATTATGGGCAGCTCAAATCATTTGTCCAATATTGGTAATACGTAGGCAATCGCCGGCCCAACATAGGGCCAGTGACTTGCCAATATAGTACCAACATCGGGCCTATGGTTTGGGCTGCCTGGGATAAAGTACCGCTTTAGCCAAGCTGCACGAATTACGTGCCTGCATGGCCTAGGAAAATCGCGTCTATATAGGGATCCAAGGATCACAAAGAGAGCTATTTTCATATCACCCTCCCATCTCAAAGGAACTACTCGAATTGGCAGCTCCCACCAGTCGGCCGGCCATGCCACGTGGTCTCGCGACGTCATAGAAACCGCCGACCAACCAGCAACCGATCGTGTCAACCACTAAGTACCATTTGCCAGAAGATTGTTCGTGATTTCTCGCCTCGACGCTAATGCCGAATCCGACAACGCCTACTTTCTGGAGAACGGTGATCGCGGCCCTATAGCATTACTAACTGCGAGGCATCTGCTAATCTCTATGTCGTTTCTGTAGCCTTGCACATTTGAGAATTACATTGCCTGGAAGACGCCTTTTCGTTTACGTGCGTAGCTTACCGGGATTCTTAAAAGCTCTGCACAGGTTACAAAAATCTTTTCACCCGTAAACGTAGGTTTCGGTACATGGTATACGACTGCAAAAGAAAAAAAAAAAAAGGAAAAGAAAAGAGAAAAGAAAAATTATGTGTTACGATGGATTATCCAAGGTTTTAGCAGGGAACACAGTGGTTCGAATACCGGACATAAATTGCGGTTTGCTTATCTTTTTCAGCTAACATCAGTAGGGAATACAGTGGTTCGAATACCGGACATAAATTGAGGTTTGCTCATCTTCTTCAGCTAACATCAGTGATAAATCGCAGGGAATTGTATTGTAATTGTTTTTTTTTTTCGTTTAGCTTGTACCTACCTCATCTCTTAATTACACGATGAGTCATTCTCCAGTCGAAATCATCATTTAAAAAGAGACGAACTGGGAGGCAGAACCAAGATGTGGAGTACTTTACCGTTGACAGAACAAAATTGCGCGTAATTTGCATCTATTTTTTTTCAGCCGCGTCGAACCTTGCTATTGCCGGTATTTTTTTTAAATCAAATTTCTCATGCCCTTGTAATTCTGGTACCATGTCATTTCTTTTCTAATGGTGTAGATGGGCTAGGCTTGCGACATTCGCTTTTACTGGGGCAGGTAGGATAACGGTTCTACGGAGAAAACGACGCTCTTCATAGTGAAGCCGGAGACTCGAGCGCCGGTGTATGGCTTTCTTTGCTTTGTAATATGAGCCTATTCCCGCTACGGTCGCTTTCTTGGAGACGAATCTAGAAGATGTGAACGAACGTTGCTGAAACGGGGTGCAAATGATTGATATCAATGATAATTGATTGATGAAGTTATACCAGAAGTTATTGAAGTGGAATCAGAAAACGAATTCGCAAGGTCAGTATATAGGGTGCGAGCACTATTCAGTGCAGCAGCTGCGAGTAACAAGTTTATTTCAGGTGTCGTCGTATTCAAAAGACGTGGCAGAATAACAGACATCACTTGAGAAAAAGATGTGCGTATGTACAAGAAGGGTGTGCGGAAGGATAACCTTCTTCAGAAAGGAAAGTCGTGACCGTGACGCTTCAGGTAGCTCTGCGCCATCTTTTCGAATGCCTGTAGAAGAAAAGAAGTCACGAAATTAGTTGAAATCAGCCACGTAAAATATGTTCCGAAAGAAACTTCACCAGAAGGCAATTTGAGAGAGCGCTTATTGACGGCGGTTGCCCACAACGAACTCTGGTTATCATAATTGTTTTTGTTTCTTCAAAAAAAAAAAAAGCAGGAAATGTTAGAGAATAGCATAGATGTATAATACAATGCAATGTCTAAAGGGTGATGGAAATCAGGGAAACGACAGAGGCTAACGGTAGGCAATATCCTGTTTAGTTACTTTACAAGAACTTGAGCCTGTATAAAGTGCCTCGATGCACGATATTAATGTGAGGCTCGAAATAGGAAGAAGGTATTGAAAAACCGACTGGATCAGTAGAATAATCAGATACACGTTCTGGATGGCAAGCGTGCTGCTTCATTATTCGCTAAATGCGATCATAAATTCATAGCTGGCTTAGAGAAAAACGAACAAATTGCGGAACAAATACCTGACATTATTCGATGCTCTTTAGAACGAACACATTGCTTGATCACCAACTTACGTTTCAACATGTTCGTAGAATTATTACGTCGCCCGCAAGTAAGATAAGGAAATGCTGAAGCTGTATTTCAATAGCATATGAGGAGCTAAACTCCTCTGTGCTTAGAGGCATTATTAGATGCCCATGAATGTGACGAAGTCTCTAAGAGTAAGCCATTAGTGTTTTGCTTATAGAGGTCTTCGATGTTCAGTAAAGATGTTGTGCATGCTAGGCCATGTCTGACTTTGGGGTGTTGAAGAACTCAAGTATATCATTTAGATAAACAATGAATGTCTAAATCGAGCAGCTCTCATCGCATGCTGCTAAAAGCAACAGTACGAGTGCGCGCCATTATAACGCGGTGGTGTAAGGGTCGCGGTACTGCTTAACAGCTCTGCTTGAAATTATTAAGCATGAAATGACGTATAGGGGGTACTTGCATTCCGTGGCCTTTATTTTCTTATTAGCATCGAACGACAAGGCGCTGGATTCTCTACCCACTGTGGCGACGAAGGCTGAATGCTTTTTACATGAATACATTATTGGCTGAATGCGGGTGACAACCACAGTACGATACTATCAGAGCCCATTGAGACAGGGCTGTAATAAAACTCTAGACTGTTCCCGTTCAGCCGGACCAAGAGATAGGAATCAGAACTCGAGCTGCCAAAGCCCGACCCGATAACGTCACATGAACTGGATTTAGTGGAATGAGATCGCAGTGGTCTCGACAATGTTGGGAAAAACAGCCCGAAGTGAACATGAATTCAGCATTTTTGATTCGTTGCATAGACCTTGCGCGCAGCAGATCATGGCAGCTTAAATTTAGGATGACGCCTCAAAAAATACAAAATAAACTGGTCTCCGCGCTAGTAAGTACTGCACGCTTAATCACGGCGACAGTGTGACACATCTAAAAGCACAATGATGTCGTTTCAGCGGGCTGTTAATGGTTCATCATCATCATCATCATCATCAGCCTGATTATACCCACTGCAGGGCGAAGGCCTCTCCCATATTTCTCCACTTAACCCGGTTCGATAATGGTTGCCGATATCTAAATATGTTAATGGTTGCCGATATCTAAATATGTGGACATCCTTTACTTGACCGCAGAGACATTAGTCTGTCTTTAAAGCAAAGAGCAGAGACATTAGTCTGTCAACCAAGATCCGTATGACTCGTGCTATGGTCTTTCCAGTAGTGATGTATATATGGATGCGAGAGTTGGACTGTAAAGACTGTAAGGCTGACCGCCGAAGAATTGACGCGTTTGAATTGTGGTGCTGGCCGAGACTCTTGAGAGTTCCGTGGACTGCCAGAAGATCAAATCAGTCGATATTGTCGACCATAAACCCTGACTACTCATTGGAGGGTCAAACTCTAAAGTTAAAGCTCAGCTACTTTGGTCATCTGATGAGAAGAGAGGAGTCGCTGGAGAAAGATTTGATGTTGGGAAAGGTTGAGGGTTACCGGAGAAGGGGTAGGCAGCGAACGCGATGGTTAGATGGCATCCTCGAGGCGCTGCAGATGAAGTTATGTGATGTTAGGAATATAGCGTGAGACCGGAAAGCGTGGCGTGATATGGTCCATAGGGTCACAAAGAGTCGGACACGACTGAACGACTGAACTGGACTGGACTGGACGCTATGTTTGTGTCTCTACGCATCAGACAGGAGCGTTATCTTGTGCGATATCCTTAAGAAACCGACTCCGTATACATCACTTATTGCAACTCGCAGCTGTAGCTTAGTGGCTATATGACAGCCAGCTGGTGAACCTAAAGACGCCGGATAGAACCCGAATCGTGGCGGCCATATTTTTATGGAGCCGCAATGCAAAATCACCGTGGACTATGTCAGCTCAGTTAAAGAACCACGGGCAGCCTAAATTTATCCGCAGCCGAACACTACTGCGTGCTTATAACACCACGAACAGTTTTGGGACGTCGCACATAATGTACAAAGGGGGACTACCTCTTTGCTGCCTTGTGCACACGGGATCTTTCGATTTGACATTGGACTGCAGTAGAATGCATTCTGCGTTTAAGCCAATAGATTAATCGGAATCCAGCCCTGCATGTACAAACCGTGGATGCGACGAGTCTATAGGCCACATTCTCTGTGAGTGCCCTATATACAGTGAGGAAAGACAGTGTCTGTGGCGTACGCTGGAGCATCTAGATGGACGTCCATTGACTGAAATTAAGATTTTAGGCCCCTGGCCACGGCGATCGTCTGCGGTGAAGGCCTCCCAGGCACTGCTCCGCTTTATGAAATCACAGGCCTAATCGAAAGACTGAGTTTGCTTTTATGTTAAGTGATATGACTGTGACGTGATGTGATGTTGCATGTCAGTAATGTGACTGTATTAACTTCAACTATCCCTCTCTCACAACTTTTATACCCACTCACCCCCTTCCCCCAGTGCAGGGTAGCAAACCGGTTGCTGTTACGGGTTAACCTCCCTGCCTTTCCTCCTCATCTTCCTTCTCCTCCTCTTAGATCGGACGTAACGCTTCCTGCGTTCAAAAGGTCTACAGTTCTAGCGGATCATTTGCGGCAGCTTTCTTATTCGCCTCACAGGATGCAGGACGCCGTTGGACGAAGTGCGCGACCACACAGACGGTGCCATTCCTGCCACCAGCACACATTTTTCAGATCTTCCATGTCTCCCTAGCTGTTCAGT
>JAJIZL010033624.1:0-28362 GCA_023969395.1 Amblyomma maculatum
CGGTTATCTGTGTCCTTATCTCTGGGATTTTCATTCTTCCTTACTTCTTCCTTTTTTTCCGGCGTCTTAGCTGCTTCTAAATAACTCTGACGGTTCGGATCCGCCTGACCTACTTTGCTTATGCCTTCCATGCCAGTGCTGGCCCCTGCCAAGTGGCCCGCATTGGAATGTTCATCCTCGTTGGTTCCAAGGAGAAAGTCGGCCCCTTTTTTTTTTTTTTTCAATTTGAGTAAGCTGTCCAAGCAGTTTCTGATTTTCTGCTCTTAACAAACTTACTTCATTTTCTAAATCATCCACACGAGACACTAAACTGCCCCTTTCTTGATCAAATCTATCTAGACGCGCACTCAGTACGCTACACCGACACAAAAAGTGGCTGCCTTCCGCTTCACCTACAGAGTCAAAACGCGTTTCCTTGAGATTAACCTGCGCCTCACACTGAGTACACTTTACCTTCTTTTGATTGCACATCTTAAGCGCTCATCGACTGAACTATATCTATTACGAATTCTCAGAATATACAAATTCCCAAAAGAAGACACAAGAAACGACTAGCAAACACGCGTTAAAAACCAATTCTGCGAATGCCAATAGCCTAGAAAAAAAATATTTATCTAAATAAGATAGTTAAAGAATGAACGCCAAGAAAACCTAGCTGCTGGCACGAAAAACCAGGCCGTTAGGACAAAGAGCTAAAATCTATTCTTTAGGCTGCACCTAACCTACCTAGTTGAAAAAGAAATAAATTTAATTAAAGAAAGAACTCATCTGTTTGACGCTTCGGAAGCTCCCGCTGTCGCCAGTCCGTCCGTTTCCGGTAGCCACGTGCAATCGGAGGAGTGATGGAACACGCGTTGTTATTACTGTTATTGTTATTACTGCCGCATTGTTATTACTGGCGCCGCCATGTGGCGAGCTCGGGAGACTGGCACGCGCTCCTCTTCTTCGCTCGCGGTGCTCGCTCGGCAGTTGGTTAGCCAGCCGTGCCTTCTTTTGCCGGTGCTTTCGCGTAGGTGCAAGTAAACCTGTCCACCCAGTTTTACTGACTTCTGTGGCAATATTTATTTTGGTACCATTTATTTCTACGAAATAAGGATACAGAGAGTGATTATGTATGCGTATATCAAAAACACTTTTTTAGTATATTTATCTGTTCTGACGCATAAAAATGACTTTTTATATCTGTATAGGCGGCTACATGGTTGTGATGTATGACGATAGTTTTTTTTTTGTTGTTGTTACTTGGAGCTTTCACAGTCAAATTGACAGTTGGAGTGTTCTTTCACGAGAGGATTAGTAAAATATTACGAAACATTACGCCAGGCTTTGTAACGGGTTTAAGGCTGATTCTGCGTAGGCCTGTGGCTGTTAGGGGCATTAAAATGCTCAGGAGTACTCTTAGCACTTGTCCTATATTGTACCAACAAATACGAAAGAAGTTAGCCTTTTCAGCAGAAATGGAGTGCCCCAATTAAAATAGAAAGAAAGTCGAATCAGACGAAAAAAGCACAAAAACGAACACAGGTGGTGGTGGTGGTGAAAACGTTTATTGGTTTTTGAGCATTATGGTCATTGCCTATTCGCCACGAGATCGACCTAGAGGTGGCGCCACCGTCGCTCCGAAAGTGGGGATCGGCAGCCGGCGGCGTTCGCAAAAACGCACGCGGCCTATGTCTGCTTCCGAGTTTACGGCGGGTTTGTTGGCGATGAAAACGTGTCTTATGCAATACATTAGCGATTTACTGTTCAGAGTGTTCCAATATTGCAGAAAAAAAATCCGCAAATGTAGCAACAAAAAAAAAAAAAAAGAAGATGCGCGGATTTTAGAAAAACGGCACAGAACCACTCGTCTTTTAGATTAACTGGCATCGCTTTGCATGCTTTTTCGTTGTACGGCGCTCACAGGCCTGATGCTTGGTCCTGAACATGACATATCGCCCTTTCAACAGCGTGCACGTGTCTTATATGAGTGATCGAGGCAAATTTAGTGTCCAGCCCACGGAGATACAAGGTTCGTGCTCTGACCTGCAGTACTTTAAAATGAATCGAGGCAGCAATGGTTCATTATGTCGTGCTTGGCTCGAGGATTAAGCTAAAAGAAATTTCTGATGTGTGTGATGGTTATAAATGGTAACTTAGTCGCATAAATATTTGCTTTTCATTGACAATGAATTTCACCATGTGATAGAACTTTTATACACTTTAAAAAACTTATGAATATCAGCGATTAATTTTCACTAACGTTAAAACGCAAGCTACGGATCAATAGCTGCGAAGACATCGTAAAAGCTTGGTCGCTCGCATGTTCTGGCAAAAAAATTCGGAGGCTGAACATTTCTTTCTCATTGTAATTACTGTGACTTGGGGTGGTTCTGTCGTTTACTTCCAAACCAGGTGCCGACATAAAACTATCCTGAAAGAAATGGAGTTCATCTTATCATGCGACTATAAATATGCATTTATTCCCGAACTAAACACCGATGGTAAAGCTCGTATGAAGCCCTTTTACTCCCCGTGTCAGGAACAACCCGTTTGCTCTAAAGACAGCACAGACGAAAAGGGGTTGACTCTAATGTTCTGCCATGAGTGCATAGATCTATGTGTATTATGTAATATTTCGTGTAACAGGTACTGCCAAGATTTATTTCTCAAACGTTCGAGCATTTCTCTAAAGCCAAACGTGCTCATTAACACTGTTGCGGGTGGGCAGTACCTTTCAACATGGGAAAACAAATGAAATGAATATATGGCTTTAACGCGCCAGGCAACACGGGCTATATGACGGATAATGTAGGGGCGAGTCTCGGTGTCATTGACCACGTGGGATATTTTAACGTGCAGTTAAATCCCACAGCCGTGGAGCGCCTTCCGAAACTATCGGTAATGAACCCCCCGTTCTCTAAATCAGCAGTCGAGCGCCTTACCAAGGATACATCGCGACAGAGGTTTAACAGCAAAAACAAACTGAAAGGGGGTGTTTCTCTCCTTTAACAGGGATAATAGCCCTCTCCAAGTTGCACAAAGAACCACACAAGAGCACAGCCAGTCTAGGCCTTCCACAAGCGAGCTCGAGCAGCGCAACGGCACTTTGTCGTCTTTATCCTCGTCTTCGTGGTATTCTCGCCTACTTCATCCTTGTCTTCGTATATCCTCGTGTAGTTCACTACAATTTCCCCCGGGGCGAGGTGGAGCCATCCTGGCGACCTATGGTGAGGGCAAGAGGAGCGGATCGTAGTAAGTTTTAAGGCGGCTCACGTGCACAGTTTCGCGGCCGCGATGACGCATGTCCGAAGAGGTAGTGAGTGGCTCCACGATGTAATTCACAGGCGAGGTTTGACGGATAATGCGGTAGGGGCCGTGATACTCGGTTCGAAATTTTGATGACAGTCCCGGTGGGGTGCCGGGAACCCAAAGCCAAACAAGGGATCCTGCAGGAAAAACGTGTGGCGTCTCATCTTTGTCGTGGTGATGCTTTTGGCGGCCTTGAGATTGCGATGTAAAACACCGGGCCAACTGGCGACATTCCTCCGCATGTTTGGCAACGTCTGAAAGGAGAGTACACTCGGAGGAGTCGGGACGATATGGTAAAATAGTGTCCATCGTGGACGACGCCTCACGCCCATAAAGGAGGAAAAAAGGGCTAAATCCAGTAGTTGACTGCGTGGCGGTGTTGTAAGCGTATGTCACGAAAGGAAGAACAGCGTCCCAGTTCGTCTGATCGGCGGCAACGTACATCGTCAGCATATTTCCGAGAGTACGATTGAAGCGCTCAGTCAGCCCGTTAGTTTGAGGGTGGTAGGCCGTTGTGGTTCGATGTATGACGCGACATTCGGCCAGTAGAGCTTCAACGACGTTGGATAGGAAGACGCGTCCTCGGTCACTTAGCAGCTCTCGCGGTGCGCCGTGGCGAAGAACAAAATGATGGAGTAAGAACAGGGCAACTTCACGGCAGTAGCGGCGGGTAAAGCGGCGGTCTCGGCATACCGGGTGAGGTGGTTGGTTGGTTGGTTGGTTCATAGGAAGGGAAAGGCGCAGTATCTGTCACACTTGCTCTGTGGACACCTGAACCGCGCCGTAAGGGAGGGGATGAAGGTGGGAATGAAAGTGGATAGAGAGAAAGGGGAGCCGTAGTGGAGGGCTACGGAGTAATTTCGACCACCTGGGGATCTTTAACGTGCGCTGACATCGCACAGCACACGGACGCCACTTCGCTTCGCCTCCATGGAAACGCAGCCGCCGAGGCCGGGATTCGATCCCGGGAACTCCGGCACAGTAGTCGGGCGTCTTACCACTGCACCACCCCGGCGGGGCATGTGAGGTGGTCGATGCCGACGATAATCCACCGGTTCCCAGAAACCGTGCAGGGAAGTGGCCCGTAAAGGTCAACGCCAATGCGGTCAAAAGGCCGGGCCGGGCATGGAAGTGGTTGTAAGGGGCCAGAAGCACGAGGTGTGGATGACTTCCGGCGCTGACAGGCGATGCAGGAGCGGACGTATTTGCGAATATAACCGTACATGCCGCGCCAATAGTAGCGTTGAGAGATTCTTTGAAACGTCTTGACGACACCAGGATGGGCACACTGAGGGTCGGCATGGAAAGAGGTGCAAATTTCATGTCGTAAATGGCGGGGAATGACGAGAAGCCATCGTCGACCATCAGTCATATAATTGCGGCGGTAGAGAAGACCATCTCGTAGGGTAAAGTGTGGTGCTTGACGGCGTAAAGCCCGAGAAGGTGCAGCAGCGTTAGAAGTGGACACGACGTCGATAAGAGAGGCGAGCCACGGGTCTTTGCGCTGCTCCGCAGGCATGTCAGCGATGGTTAGAGAGGAGAGGACGGGATCAGCCGCCGTAGAGCAAGCAGGTTCGTTGGAGAGGGGAGAACGAGACAGTGCGTCGGCGTCCATGTGTTTACGGCCAGAGCGATATATAACGCGGATGTCAAATTCCTGTAGGCGGAGAGCCCATCGTGCGAAGCGGCCGGACGGGTCTTTAAGAGAGGACAGCCAACATAACGCGTGGTGGTCCGTGACGACGTCAAACTGGCGACCATAAAGGTAGGGTCGGAATTTCGTCAATGCCCACACAATTGCCAAACACTCCTTTTCCGTAACTGAGTAGTTGCATTCGGCTTTAGAGAGGACACGACTCGCGTACGCGACGACGTATTCGTGAAAACCGTTTTTCCGTTGTGCCAAGACAGCTCCGAGGCCAACGCCACTCGCATCAGTATGGACCTCGGTGGGTGCTGTCGGGTCGTAGTGGCGAAGGATTGGTGGCGAAGTCAAAAGACGGCGCAATGCGTTGAACGCTTCGTCGCACTCGACCGACCACGCAGTTCAGTCATTGTTTCCTCCGAGTAGTTTCGTCAGGGGTGCAATTATTGAAGCAAAATTCTGCACGAAGCGCCGAAAATAGGAGCATAGACCTATGAAGCTTCGAAGTTGCTTGAGCGAAACCGGCTTAGGAAACTCCGCCACTGCGCGCAGCTTGGCCGGATCAGGGCGAACACCTTCCTTAGAGACGATGTGCCCCAAAATAGTCAACTCCCTGGCACCGAAGTGGCACTTCTTGAGATTCAGTTGCAGGCCGGCGTCAGTAAGGCAAACCAAAACTTGCCGCAAGCGCTCTAGGTGCGTAGCGAAGTCGGTGGAAAAGACAACAATGTCTTCCAAGTAGCAGAGGCAGATGTGCCACTTGAACTTCCGCAAGATGTTATCCATCATCCTTTCGAATGTGGCGGGCGCATTGCACAGACCGAAGGGCATCACATTAAATTCATAGAGGCCATCCGGCGTCACAAATGCGGTCTTCTCTCTGTCACAGGCGGCCATTGGTACTTGCCAGTAACCTGAACGTAAATAAAGAGATGAAAAGTACTCGGCACCTTGGAGGCAATCAAGAGCGTCGTCTATACGCGGAAGGGGGTAATTGTCCTTGTGGGTAATCTTGTTGAGGCGCCGGTAGTCGATACAAAAGCGAAACGAGCCATCTTTCTTTTTCACTAGCACCACTGGTGAAGACCAGGGGCTTTGTGATGGACGGATTACACCACGTTGTAGCATGTCCTCAACTTGCTCATTGATCACGCGACGCTCTGCCGCTGACACACGATAGGGGCGCTGTCGAAAAGGCGAGTTAGAGCCGGTCTGAATGTGATGCGCGACTGTGGAAGTACGGCCGAGAGGTGTGTGGGCGGCGTCGAAGGCGAAGCGAAATGTGTGTAAAAGGGCCACAAGCTGAGTCCGGTAGGTGGAAGGAAGAGCGTCATCGATGGCGGTTCGGAAGAAGTCGTCTGGCAACGAATTAGGCGTCGGATCGGACTGCAGAGCATCAATGTAGTTGCTGCGGTAGGTCTCGGAGGCGTCCAGGTCAGAGAGAAGGTGGGCTGGTTGAATAGAACCCGGAAATTCCCCACGTAGCAGAGTAATCGGGTGCGGAGACGGATTGTAGATGAGTAGCTTCGTGAAGCCACCGTGAACATCGAGAACAGCAGATGGCAGCGGCAGGTGCTTGCGGTGGATGAAGGATGCAGACGGCGTAAATAAAACACTAACGTCTGACACAGCAGGACACAAAAGAGGCACAAGGGCACAAGCCTCTGGTGCTACGTCGACATCTTCAGCGATGGTGAGCTTTTGAGGACACACTGAACGGTTGTCGTCGGGCAGTGCGTCGCACAGTGCAGAAAATTCTACTTCAGCTCGGGCGCAATCGATCACGGCGTTATGTTTAGACAAGAAGTCCCATCCGAGGATCACGTCGTGGGAACAAGATGACAAAACGACGAACTCGACACTGTACAAAATACCTTCAATGACGACACGCGCTGTACATGCTGCTAAAGGTGCAATTCTCTCTTCACTGGCAGTGCGGAGTGACAAACCGTTAAATGACGTCGTAACTTTTCGTAATCGTCGGCAGAGTTGCTCATGAATCACTGACACTGCAGCACCCGTATCGACCAGCGCATATACGGACAGACTATCGATAGAAATCATTATAACGTTCGTGGGAGAAATATGAGGCCTTGAGCTTTTCGCAGAGTACGCAGTTCTTGCCTCAGGAACCGCGGAGCTTAGTTTCCCTCATCAGCAGGGGGTGGTCGCCGGCGCATTGGTGACAGTGACCTGCGACGTGGAGAAGGAGAACGATTGGTCGTGTACGAACGCTGTTCGGCGGCGTATGCAGGAGAAGACGGAGTAGAACGAAGCAGCGGTGGGGAGTACTCCGAAGACGCAGGCTCGGGACGCGCAGCCATGCGGCGACGGCACCGACGGGCCACGTGTCCAGGGCAACCACAGTAGTAACAAATTGGGCGATTGTCAGAAGTACGCCACGGGTTGTAATAGCGCGGAGTCGCAGGATGAAGCGGAGCCGTTTGAGGAAGCGGTGCATGGCGTAGGACAGGCTGCACGGGTGGTAACGGCTCAGGCGGTGGCCGCGCAGCCACTGCCGCGTAGGTCAAAGGGGCTGGGACAGACGGTTGGCTATATTGTAGTGGTGCTCCGACGTATGTCAAAGGAGCGACGGCAGGAGCTTCAGGAAGCGTAGGAAGTGCTTCTGCGACTTGTTCGCGGATGACTTGCTGCAACTTTGGCGCCAAAGAAGAGGAAGCGTCAGGACGATGGGGAACGAGGGACAGTTGACGGGCAACTTCTTCTCGAATGAACTGCTTGATTTGTTGCAGCAAGGGGGACTGTTCTGCGTCAGCTGTTAAAGCTGCTAGAGGCTCCTGGTGTGAGAGCGAAGAACGAGGGATTTGACGGCGCTTGCGTAATTCCTCAAAATTTTGGCATGCATTGATGACGTCGACCACGGTTGCTGGGTTTCTGGCCAGAAGCATCTGGCACGCGTCATCGTCGATTCCTTGTAAAATATGACTAATCTTGGCCTGTTCTGTCATTGAAGCGTCCACGCGCTTGCACAGATCTACAACATCTTCAATATAACTCGTAAAATTTTCGCCGGGTAGCTGTGCACGGCGGCGCAAGCGTTGCTCAGCGCGCAGCTTGCGCACTGCAGGCCTACCGAAGATATCGGAAAAAGTAGTCTTGAAAGCAGACCACGAGGAGATATAGGCCTCGTGGTTGCGGAACCACAGGTTGGCAACGTCCGTCAGGTAGAATATCACGTTATTTAATTTGAGACCGTCGTCCCATTTGTTGTGCGTACTGACCCGCTCATATGATGACAGCCAATCTTCCACGTCATGGTCGCCGGTTCCGCTGAAGATAGGAGGATCACGCTGGCGCAAAGCTCCAGCGCAAAAGACGGCGGATGAGGGGCCGGTTGGACTGGGGGTGGTAGCGTCGGTCATTGCTTGTGTCGGGAGTGTGCGGCTTCGAAGCTCCAGGACGGCAGGAAATCCGGACCTCCACCAAGTGAAAGGGGGTGTTTCTGTCCTTTAACAGGGATAATAGCCCTCTCCAAGTTGCACAAAAAACCACACAAGAGCACAGCCAGTCTAGGCCTTCCACAAGCGAGCTCGAGCAGCGCAACGGCACTTTGTCGTCTTTATCCTCGTCTTCGTGGTATTCTCGCCTACTTCATCCTTGTCTTCGTATATCCTCGTGTAGTTCACTACAAAACAAACAAAAAAGGTACTCGGACGATTCTGTCGCGGATACAGAATGCACAGAGCGATTTGTTCAAACTGGAGTTTGTTATGCAGCAGTCTGCGGTCGCATGTTTCAGTAGTTGTGGTATTTCACACAGAAACGAGAATATAACATTATTCAGCGTTGTTGCATTGACGGCAGCTACCTGTTTTGCTTTGACACAGCGCCTAACGACAGCAGCACTTCGTTTGAGGCACCGCTTGTCAAAGAATTTCAGGCGCCGAAGACCGCGACTGATGATGTCCTTTCCAGCGTGACATACTCGAAATGGACAAGTATATATTTTTTAAATGGAGCTTGCGGTAATAGTCTGTTCATATTTCTTTTGCAAGAGGCAGATAGGTAAGAAAAAGCACAGAGGAACCGCACATAGGAACCGCGAAACTTCTGCACTTCTTAAAATCAGCTAACATTTTTCCACTCATTTAATCATCTATTCATCCTTCATCTCCTACCCTAGTGATGCCCTGAGGCAATAAATATCGATTAAAAAAAACGTGACACAAAAAGCACTCTTGTACACGCCGCATGCACGTACGTAAATCACTGCGGGCTGGCACGCGACGCGAACACGCATCCACACAGGGTAAGTTTCGCCGCTGTGACGCTAGGTGGCGACTCTGCTCAAGGCCAATACTGATGGGTCGGTTCAATATCGCGTAGGGTGACCAGGAGCATGTGGCCCTCTGCGAGCCCAGCCTACTAGCTCGTTTTGTACAGCTGTGTCCAAGCTGGACACTGCGATATGTCTGTTAGTTGATAATTGCATGATGACGGGAACTCAGAGCACATGGAGAGGATATGGTGAAATTCTGCTTTGGGTGCTCGCGCCAGAGGGCAACGAATTTGGCGATTAAATTTTTTGGTCAAGGAAAAGAGCCGCTAGGAACGCATATATCGTGGTCCATGGATTCATCTGCATGTTCCATGTCTCGGGTATGCAAATAACGGCGATATATTGCAGGTGGTCCTATTGCGCTTGAGAACAAGGACCTAGGACAGCGTGAAGCCTATAGACTTACAGTTCCTAACATGGCACGGCCCTTCCGGAAAACGAGAGGCAGTGGATTGGAGCTTCATAATGTCCTGCGATTTCCTTCTCTGGTGTGTTGCGTAAGGCAGTACGCTGAATGAGAGTGGGCGCAGAATACCGAGATATCTTTAAGCATACATGGTTCGGAATAATATACCGCATACCCAGAGTATCCAGAAATAACTGTGATAATTGAGTATGAAGCTTACTTAAGTTTTTGTGAATACCCCGACCTTCTAGATAAAAGGCCATCGAGCCTGGTCTCTCACGACGGCTAAATTATCCACTTTTCGTTTAAAAATCTTCGGTTTACCTTGAACCAGGTAAACCTTTCCAATGGCATGACAGGAGACGTGCCAGCAAAACAGGGCATACGGTCGAACTTCTCGTGAGCGCAGTTTACAGGTACAACAAAACAGTAGTTAGCATCTAAACGCGGCAAGCTAAATGCACACCAAGGCGTAAATAGAGTGATGCGAGATCAGGAAGGGCTTCGAGCTCAACATGAATCAGTTTTCCCGCATAGCAGCCACTCACGTCAAAGGCCTATTTCAGTCTTCGGAGATGCAGCTTTCATCTTCAGTCTTCATCATGGTGGTATACTGTCCAGTCCGACGTGTAGCACTCCTAGTCCTAAAGGTGTGGCATTAGTAAACAGAGCTCGCTATTTTGTTTCAAGTGCAATGATGCCTTTCCTATCCAATAGAGTAAACCGTTTTTAGAGCATCAGCGCTTGGGCTTACACCCTTATATTTAGGCGCTGTGTGATGCCTGAAGCCTTCTCAACCTCGAAATAAAGTGCTATGCTTTATGGCCATGAGCGGGTTACGAGCCCGAGGCGGAGTGTACAGATCATTTTTAATGGCCACTGCATCAAACACTTTGCCATCACCGCTGGCGAGCATACACATATTTATGTATAGGTCGTGAGCAAAAGTGGTATACAACACTCAGCCAGTGGCGGAGCTAGGGAAAACTGCATTGCTACTTCATCCCGCAACAGCTTTTAGGGATCGAAACAATCACGCCGGTACCCCATTTTATCCACATGCATGTGTCGCTGTCCCTATCAGTGTCACTAAACGGGATTGCCGTGCCGTTTTCCCGACCTCCGTCACCGACTGAGTGTTGTATACCACTTCTGCTCACGACTGTACTCGTTTCTCACTCTGTGCATTCCATGTACTCGTCTTCATCAGCTTCCATTCGTACGCAATGAATTCAGGAGACGCTGATATCCCATTTCACTCTTAAGGAGCTCTAAGTGGCCCCAAAACTTTATTAATAATCTCTAAGCTCCCATGTTACCGATTTCCTCAGTCGTTGTCTGAACTCTGCTTGGCCTTTAGAACTCAACCCCAAACAAAAACCGAGGTGAAACACAAGGGACTAGCACTTAATTCTCGTTTGGCCTTATAACGTTAAAATTTTTGTCCACGGGAAACCACTACGCGCATATGCGTACAATGTGCGAAAGCTTCAATCTGGAAACCATTGAAATAGGAAGCAATAACGCGATCCGTTTACTTATACCCTCACCAGGGTCCGTGTTACTAGATTACATCATTTTCGAGTGTCGTAATCTACTCGACCTCGAGTCATCTGATTGATGGACACAGTAGAACCGGATGCCATCGCCACTTCCGGCGCTTCCACCAATCAGATGACTCTAGGTCTAGGGGATAGCGGCACTTTCTAATAAAATGCAAACTCGGAATACGGGCCCACTCTCCTTCATGACGAATCGTGCGGCCGTCGTGGGTGAGCCTGCGTGCAAACAGTGCTCTCGCCACCCTAATCTAGTTTCATCAATCAATCGTGGCGCAATTGCACGCACTTGCATTGTGGTAAAAGGGGTCAATCGGGAACCAAGAACGGCCGTTCGAGCCTCACACAATTACTCCTGCCCTCCTTTAACAAATTATAGTTCTGCGGTTGGCGATCTGCACGCCTAAAAGCATCCACACTGGTTTCGTTCAAAGTTTGGCTAAGAAAGTCTTGCCGAATGTTTCAGCCCAGCAGGGAAGTGCACCACGCCAATGGAAATGTACACATTCGAAGAACAGTGGGTAGCTGGCGATACAAGGAGTGTACCCCAGCACCATCCGAGTGCGATATGATTGGTCTGCCTCCAAGAGGAGGTTCGAGGGCTTCTCCGACGTATGATTCTCGGCACGCACCCTCGTATTAGAGGATCCGGAATTAAAATGACACGTGATATGGTATTTCGCTCACTTTAAAGGAAGAGCGGGATTGATGCTGGGGGCAGCTGTCATACAGGATGGCCTGCGTTACTCAGGTTCCCTGTTTGCAAGAAAGAGGTTCAAAGATGTAAAATACCACAGCTGCCCCCGCCCCCCATATTAAGAAAAATAAAAAAAGTGAGAGGCAGTACCTGACAAGTTGAGAACTATAAGTCTTCGTAACCTCCCCCGGGTGCTCAACACATTAATCCACGCCGAGCTCAGAGGCTGCTTGCTATAGATGCACTTGTGGTTCGTAAATGCACTTTTTCACGGCTTTATTATTTTTTCGCGCGTTGAAAGATGATCGTGAGAAGTGAACAACCATTTCAGCACGACAAACGTTTTCTGTGGCTATTACCCGTTTCATCGATAAGCTACATCTTTAATAAGCATTCCACATTGCGTAGACACCTCGTAATATACTAATTCCTCAATGCTCGCTGTTTATCAATGTCTCAGGAAGTACGAAATTCTCAATGATGACAGAGGAGCTGTCTTGCGCATCGATGTTTGGTTTCATGAGTTCTTTATTTTCAGACGTACCCTGATCAGCACCGATGCCGGCAATTCACAGTAAAGTAATTTTTTTTACCTGCGTAAGCACTCAGATAAGAGTTGGAACGGACAACAGCTCGGCTGGCTTGTATTAGAAGTTTGAACAGCGAGTTAAACGTAAAAATCTGCGCTAATAAGACCCCCTTTTTTTGTTCTTCAACCACTCTGCATGCAACTTTTTTGAACTGCCGTACATAGTTGTCTCTATAGGCATAAGTCGGGACGGCGTTCAGGCGATGTCTGCCATTTGCTTCCGACGCCGCAGCCGCGCCTTCGTTACAGACTTAGTGCAGCCCTGCAGCCACCTCAAAAGTGAAAAGCATCCAACGGTCTGTCCGGCTGGAAGCGCAGAGGTGTATGCTGGATTTATTTGGGACAACTTATTTGGGGGGATCGGGAAGGAGATTCGGGAAGATGCAAAGGAAGCAACCGGGGGTAAAAGATGCCTTCGACGCTGACCGCGGTACCTATCATTATGTTGCTAGGCCGCACAAACGCTATAGGCCACATTGTATTGTCAAGCCATCAATAACGGAGCCGGCGTGCACCTCTTGATTTATGTCAGTTTTCGCCTGTTTTGTCGTTAGCATATGTGAGTTTGCGTTAGAGTGCCGAAAAAAATATTCCTGTTCAACATTGAGCAGAAATATATCGAGCGCAACTCTTTACGTGATTTTATTATCTGGTATAATGAGCCATCACATATTTCAGCCATGTAGGTGTGTACAGTAACAAGGCACACCCTGGGCTTCAATGGTAGGAGGCGGTTCCTTGGGATTCCATCGCTGTCGTTCAACAATCTCTCAAAGAAGACTGTGTTCAGATTAATAAAGCCGGCTTGCAGGGAGGCTGAGCAGAACCGTGAGCCTAATGTTAGCCAAAGCCAACTTTAATGGGGTGGCTTCTTGGGTCAACCTATAGCTGACCACTGGTTAAGCTGACTGCTACGCCGCTCAAGCCAGGAACGCACGCCTAATACTTGCGCTTCACTATTTAATATAGCTGTGCAGCTAGCACAGGACCTGCAGTGAGTATAGTCAGGTTGGTGGTGATGATGATGATAGCTGTGCCCAGTGTCTCTTTAAAAAACGTTTCACGCGAGCGTTTATACCCCTCGCCAGCGGCTAGGGCTTCTGTGATGTCTGAGCTTTGTTGAGTGCTAGCTTCGTACTACACCCCGTTGCCGCTTGCCCACCTCAGAGGTATTCCACCCGCAGCAGTGACATACTGGAAATTGGGAATGCCGGCATGTTTCGCGTGGATATTCCGCTGATAGGATAATCTTTTTTTTATTCAAACCGTGGTTTCTGCATGTGTACGTGGATGTAAGGCGCATCCTGGGAAGGAAGCAACCTTCGGCACTGTCGTATTGTCATCGTACTTCAAAGGCGGACCCCAAGTTCCTCTCAAGTCTTAGCGCTATAGGTTTAAGGACCCATTCCGCAGAAAATCATCGTTTGTTTTCCTTGTGCGCGTTGTGAACGAAATACCACTGGCGCGGCTCTGGCAGGTTGTAGTTAGCAGGTGAGATAGGCAGAGACTGACTGATTGATCACGCGTTAACTTGCTGGCACAAGACCACATTATGCGACAGAGTTCGGAGCGGGCGTCACGCCTTAACGTGGTGGCACAAGACCACATTATATGACAGAGTTCGGAGCGGGCGTCAGCAGGGATAGCTCATTCGAGGTAGGGGGCTTAGATTGTGACTATGCATCTCGACTTAGACGCTCTACTCCTACAGGACAAGCAAAATGCTCATGTGTCATGGCTGAAGCGGGGCTTCATATCTATGTCGGATGTCATTTTGAAATGAGGTGGCAGCTTACGACTGCACCTTAATGTGAATGAGGTAGCAGAGGTATATCTTAGGTGAGTAATTAATAAACGTGATTAGTGAGGTCCATGAACGAGAAAGAAAATTTGCAAGGTCGTTCACAAACGGAAGACGTTAACGGTGACGTATAGAGCCTTGGAAGAGAAGTGTTCCCTTTATTTATTTTTTTTAGATGCCGCTTTTAACGGTCGCTCGTGAAGCACTACACGATTCGAAATGAGCAACTTAAAACTGAAATATCGTGACAATATTGATAACACAGATCCCTCACTTCGGATATGTGATCGCTCGTCGTTTTTATTGCCATATGAAATAAACTTGGGGATGAAATCGAGTTCAAGAGCTTTTTTTTTGCAGTTTGATGGGGTCAGGTGTTTAGGGTCTGTTATCAGGGGCGAGAGAGGCTTTGATGTCAGGCGAGAAAAAAAAACATTGTATGCATTTGCTTAAGCGATTTACTGGTCGGTTTGCCTGAAGCTTGGTATTCTGAAGAGCTACGATAAATAGTGGTTTACCATACAATGCTAATGGTTTCTCTGATGTCAACTCCCACTATAGGGGGTATTCACATGACGTCACAGTTGACGTCAGTATGCAGCCGACGCCATCTTTGCGTCCTGTTTTGACTAGTACTAGTACGGGGCGGCGGTTAGGCTAGCTCTTCGTGCACGTCCGTTTGCTCTGCCACTCTGCCTCATGCTAGCACCGTTGTTATGAAAAGTCAATCGGTATCATGCGTGACAGTTTGATTTATCAGCAGAGTGGGCGCGATGCGGACAGAGACCTGTACGAAGCAAAACTTTGGTACCAACCCGTGGCAGTCGATATGCGCAACTGCACGGTAAGCGTCAGCCTGTGTCCACGCATGAATACGTGTGACATTCATGAATTCCTTGTCCTACAGACGAACTTCATCACAAGAAACCAATCGCAAGCCTACTGACCACTCGAAGAACGCAACTACGTTACAAGCGGCTGGGTTAAGAGTCGCGGTTGAAGCAGACGAACTCGCTCTTTGTGCAATTACGTGCGTGCCGTCCAACGTTTATACAAACTAAACCGCTGAGTTTTTATAGCCGATACTCTGCATAGAAATGGCGTTTAGTAGTCAGTATCTTTTATACAAAACTTGTTTGGTGTGCTTGCCTCAATCGATCAGAACAAGTCGGATGTTTGCATCGTCTGCGGCGGTAAGGAAGCAAAAGAAACCGCTGCCACATGCCACGGCGACAACAGCGATGACACCGGTAGCGCCACCTCTTTACCTTGCGGGCTCGAAATAACTTTTTGCAACAAAACTCTTGAAATACAGCGCAGTTTTGGCCAAGCTAAACTTGATTTATTAGAGATAAATAAGTTTATAAAGTTCTTCAAATCTTCTGCAAAACAACTCTGCCCGCCTACGCTCCTGCGCCGAATCTGCATGCGGTCTGCTTTGATTAGCAGCCGACACAGACGATGCGAACATCCGACTTCTTCTGATCGAATGAGGCAAGTACGGCAAACACAAAGTTTAGCGAGTCCTCTTTGAAGGAGTTTATTGCAACAAAACACGAGGATGTGTTGGCGGCGCGCTGAATGCATGCGCATGACTGCAAGCGATACATTGCCGCGCTGCTTTTTTACCGGAAATGTGTCTTCCGAGTGCGTGAAGAACAGTCGTGTACAGATAGTGACAAGAGCTGGCTGCTAGCGCACATCCGGAAGATTCCAGTCTAGCCCATTTTGACATACATTTCTCATATTATATGATAATTGTGCGGTTGTGCCGTGCCAGCCATATGTGGCGTCGCATCTCGGGGAAGTGTCTCGTTCGGGTAGAGTTGTTCGTGTGTACTTCCCGGAACCTTAAAATGCCGAGGTCTTTTGCGCAGCTCTTCAGCTTCCGTTGTTTACACTGTGCACGCGTCTGTTACAGTCTACGATAGCTCAAAAAACAATATATAACTGCGGGTGCCCCTGCTTGTAGAACCGCACGACAGCACGTGATACGTACATTCGCCCTGTTCGTTCCGTCGACACAAAAATGGCTGACTGCGCCTCAAAACCCACAGTTCACCGCGCACAGCGCGACAGTGAATAACCCCTATACTCCGCTCTCAAAGCGCGCACATGGATAGCGTACATCTTCTTGTATGCGCGTGCAACGGCATCCCGAATGCACATGGGCATGCAAAAATGTGGAGTGAACCAGCGTGGAATTAAAATGGCGACCGTGTTCTGGGAACCACTCATAGACGCACGGGTAGCATTCTCGCAATACTTTCTCCACACAAGACTTGACCTCCTTGGGATGGAGGTTTGCTGGTGCGCCGGTACTTATGCAATGTTTAGGAACAGGGGACAGAAAACACCTAGCGGAGAAACCCGTGTTTTGCAAGGCTCATAGGGCGTGGATGTGGTTAAACGTAGTTAATTAAGACCATTGCTATGGTTCTGCTAGTTTCCACGCATAGAAAACAATCCGAATGGATGCCATGCTTTCAGTGTAAGTATTCTATTGATAACATACCACTTTATTGCGACCAAAGCTGATCGAAACGATAGGAAAGGGGAGCGGGATTGCCAGTGCAACACAGGCGTACGGTAATTAGGCTCCTATTCGTGCAGAAAACAACACTACCGCTTCCTTGACGCCATAGCATGATAATTTTGCCTCTACATTACATCCCGCTAATAAGGTTAAGCCGGTAGGCGGAAATCGACAAATTTCAACTTCACGTCTTGCAATATTATCGATATTTCCTGAAGAGGCCTCGACACTTATACAGCTGTGGTTTCATACATCTCAGAATCTGTCGCCTTGGACATCGACCGTAGCGACCGTACTTTATCAACCCGTGAGCTGAAATTACGGCGTTTTCAGGATACCACTCCGGCGATCGCTTTCAAACCGGTCGACTCAGACAGATAATCGCTGTCTATTATTACAAAACAAATTTAAAATGGGCTTGTGCTGGAAGAATAGTCCCAGGTATTTATACGTATTTTATAATGTCTTCAAGGAAATATAAACTTTGGTACAAGATTTCACCCGTACAGTTGTTACCTAAGGTGACCTCCTTTATATTGATTCCCATTATACAGAAACGATCACACTTTTCTGGAATGCTCAAGCGATGTGCTGCAAGAAATATAGAGTGCTGTCTTATTGGCGGGGGTTCTCTAGGAGTAACGCTCAATTCTTATGGCTACTCGGTTTTGTTTGAGAGCCAGTTTTATCATGAAAATCTTTAAGCCCGTTTTAGAAATCCGCTGTTTACCACCCCACTGTAGTATTCGTCCGCTGTATACAAATGCGACTGCCTCTCTACGCATGCTAGGCAAGCTCACGTGGTCAAATCTAATCCTAAACTCTCTATTACAGAGTTCCTCGAAGCTGTAGTTAGTTAGAAAATGTCCTATGTGGCTGATTTATTCCGCACGTCTGTTCTTGCAGCTCGGCTTTATAATAGCAGTTGATACTAAGGGAAAAATAGAGTGCACCATTGTACTAGTGCTTAGCTACTGAAAATCGTGTCCAATGAGCTACCCATACTCAATTAATGTGCCCCTCCGGTCCCAATATAAAACCTATTAATTCGTATAAAGCCATCTTTTATTCTGAGTGGCTCAAGTGTATCACATTGATTCAAACGGCCCGTTTGCAAGAATAGCTACTACTGCGTTCTTGCAAAAAATTTGCATACAATAACTAGGACGTGTGCCATAAAGCCAAAGGTTAGATTAGCCCTTCGTTCTCTTTGTTAATCATGCTTCTTTCACAATTTTTTCCTTTTTGTGGTCCTAACACAAGTCTCTTGCCCTGACTAGGGGCTTATACTCAGTATTTAAGCAAATTCTGCAAAGTAATATACTGTCTAAGTCTGCTTTTTTTTTTTTTTAATGCGGCAATTTTGCCTTTAGCCCGTACTAATCCTTGGAAGCAATATCCTAAGGTCCATTTATTTTCAGGACAGACTGGGTGACACAAGAGTATTTCATTTTTGGCCTTTAACTGCGTTTTTCTCGCGAGATTAAGGTCACGAATCTCTTTCTGTAAAATATTGCTGACCTTATTTTTTCTTTTTAGTTTATGTACCTGAAAACGACGTTAATTGTTGCGAATGGAACAGGCTCGGCTCGGTTTCTTCATCCTCTCTATATCAACCTTCGAGTAAATATAGCTACCTTTCTTATCAGACAATCATAATTAGCAGCACTGACAAAATTCTCACAGTTCACATAGCCAGCTCCAAAAGTAGAAATAAAGATACCTAACTAATAATGTAAATAATAATGAACTTCTATCCAAAATGAAAATATCAGAAATGGTCAAGACGGCCAAAGCCTCATCGTACTTGTATGCCCGAATTCGGCAGAGAGTGGAACGTAACACTCAGGCCCCATGTTATTGAACCAAAATTAAAAAACTGAGAGTCAGCTCAGGCGGAAACTGAACCGGATGTACGCAATGTTGTAACTATTCTGCGGAAACCCCGGCATTTTTGCTATGCTACGTCGCATCGGCATTACGCTTACAAAAAAAATGTTCAATTTTCAGACAACTTCGTGATTGTAACTCAATAAAAGCTTAAGTTACATAGCATTATCTTTGCCTCTTTCTCAATTAATGCTCTGTCCGCAGAGAACGAAATCCACTTTCGATAAAGGCCACTGTCAGGCTATTTCAAAAACTACAAGTCGCATGCGGTCATTAACAAGTAAGCTAAACCCGATATGACACAGGAGTAAACGCTTCTTCGGTAATATTTCATTGCTGCTAACAAGCAGAAATTTCGCATGCATTTGCTGTGCATTGTTTGCCATGCCTCAAAGTTTCAAATTGGTGGCAACCTCGACTGCTATTCTGCACATTATACTAGTTTCTGGCGGTCTGCCCAGTTTTTAGTTAAATGTTCTTGCCAAGTGTGCCACTGCAAATTCTTTGCTTGGTTCCTGTTGCGCGTCAACCAATTTCTTCTCTTCATTTTCGAATAAGGGCATTTTTATTGCATCGATTTGATTTCAAATTATTCCGGTGCTAATACAATGTTGGCAAAGCACATCGAGGAATCTGAGGGCCTATGACTTCTTAAGGATCGTACCCTTGTTAACCCTTTTGTTTTCAATTTGCATGCATTGAATTCGTAATTCGTTGAGATGTACAGTAGTCCTGTAAATATAAGCTGGAATGCACAGTCAGTAGGAATATTTTAACGTTATTATACGAGTGCTTTCATGCTTCTTTTCAAATTTGAGCCTTTAGAGTACCCTTGAAGCTGAATAAACAAATGCGTTGTGAGCCTACCTAGAGCAGCCGTACATCCTGTGTAGCAAGTTTCCTCCAAAAAGAGGAGAAACAGCCATGTTTTCAAACTCCCACAGTCACATCGAGAAAAATAACACCACAGAATCATTGCGGATTTTAGAGAAGGTTACAAAAAACGCTGATGAAAGGAGGGAGACCGCCCGGGATTAATACCGCACACTGACCCACTCAAGTCGTTTTTTTTTGTTTTTCGTTGAAGTGTGAAGTCCATATTCGCACGCAAACTATTTGGCCACTGGAGCAAGAGGTGCAGCTCTTTTGAGAATAATTTGCTATAAGGCCTCTGCGTATATTCAGCACTTCATGTCCGCACAAATATGACAGGTCGTCCGTTGTCTTCTTTGCGAAAAATGAAGGGACAATAAGTTAAAATGTTGTCGCCGTTCCCGCGACATCAGAACGCACACCGCAAGAAGAACGAAAAACAGAGTTACTCTGCTCGTAGTAATGTGTTCTCTACCGCAGTCGTAATTACCATACTCCTAATGTTTTACAATACCAGCTCACCTACAGTCTAATGCAGAGGAAGGTGGCTATGAAGAGCCTATTGAAAATATTTGCTGTTATGAAAAGTGTAAGCAAGTTTTTCATTAAACTTCGTTGGAAGCACTTAAACCTCTGTTATAAAGCGAAAGCGTTTCTAGCGACTCATTTGCTTCTTTTTTGTTCATTAGTTTTTTCTTTTTCTTTATTTGTTCTTTTTCTCTACTTTTGGTATTGTTTTACTCTTACTACTTTTCCTTTGCGAGTGCTTTTCGTTTCACTTTTACACTGTATTTTTTCTCGTTTACTACATTTCTCGTCTTTTCCTCTGACTGACTGTGTTCGATATTGTAACATAAAGACGAGGCCTGATAATAAAGCTTTGCAACATTATTGCACATTTTTTTGCTCACAACTTTGGCATATTTTGCAATAATTCACTAATTATTCCACATCATCGAGCTTATGCATACGGACACATCTTTTCACCCTCTACTTGGTTCACGGGAAAAGAAAGGCGCAGTATCTGTCACACTTGTAGCTGTGAACACCTGAACCGCGCCGTAAGTGAAGAGAGGAAGGTGACAGTGAAAGTGGAAAGAGAAAAAGCGGAGCCGTAATGGAGGGCTACGGAGTTTACTTTGGACCACCTGGGGATCTTTAACATGTGCTGACATCGCATGTTAAAGATCCCCAGGTGCTCCAAATTACTCCCTAGCCCTCCATCGCCCTCTCTTCATGCAGACATTATTTTGCTCATCAATCAATTGATTTCTTAATAATGACGGTGTGACACCCTCAGCAGTCGCAGAAATGCTGTCCACACTCATGAGCCTGCAAAGGCTTTCGTCTTAAGATGTTGCTGCGAACACCTACATCAAGAAATCGGTGAACACTCGGTTATTAGGCTACCTTCGAAAGCTCATTAGCGTGTCTGTTATGAATGTGTTTCAAAGTAGACATCAGTGCAGTGTCCGAAACTTTCTTGAGTTGGTGCTTCAGGGTAACTTTTACTCTCTTGTATGAGGCCCTTTATTTATCATGGTTAAATTTTCACTCTCATAAAAATTGCAATTTCCTTTGATCACGCACTCAGAAGGTTATAAGTTGGGAGCTTCAAAGTTGGTTAAATGTGGCATCACTCTACCGCGGAAGAAATGCCCCCGCCAATATTGCATAATGTACAAATTACATCCTGAAGCGCCGTTTAAAATCAAAGCTCCGACTGGCGTTGGAAAAATATAGGCGAAGTATTTTTTTAGACGCAATTGTTAAGGACATAAACAAACAACATTTGCTGTCCTCGTCACTCTACATATTTTGAAAGAAAGGGCATCTCTTACAATTACTTTATCTTGCCTCTGCAAATTATTATCCTTTATAGAAATCGGAATGCTGTTTCGCTCGATAAGATCATTCGTTAGCGCCTTCTACTTATTGAGATAAGAAGTAACACTGCAGAGCTGACAAAAAACACCATGGTTCTTTTTCTTATAATCCTGAGTTTCAGTTCACTTCAAAATAAAATAATTCTACATCGTCTCATATCTGTAACATTTCTTCTTGGCGCTCCTTACGATCCCATCTTGGTGCAGTGCCTTTGGCATTCGTATGCCCTTCCGAGGGCTGCGGCACCGGATTCTGTCCGCGGCGGCCGAATTTTTTGTAGGCACAACTAAACAATTCCTAGGGGGACCTAGAAATCCTGTACTGAATGTTGTTGCGACTGTAGGAATGAGAAAACGAAAATACACAGACTTGCCAACTGGTTCTAGCTGAGTCATCACCGCTACTCCATGCGGACAGAGGAGAATAGAAACAGATTAGAGAGAAGAAAGAATGAAATAGTTCCTAGGAGGCACCTGAGACGGAAAGCCTTGTTGGTTTTGTTTTTTTGTTTATTTTATTATTATTTAGCTTTCATTTTTTTTTCTCATTTTGTCTTTATCAATTAAACCTTGTATTTTATTTCCTTATTTCCTCATATTTATTTTTTTACTTTATTATCCGTTTTTCATTTTTATTTTCGTGTTTATTACTTGTCCTTAATTTTCATCACGCTATGACTAATGTGACTAGTCACTATGCAATATCATTAAGGCCAATAATAGCCAAGCAATCATGATATTATTCCGCATTTTGCCTTTTTTTGCTTTTAAGTGGATTGTGTTCGATTGGCTTTGGATCTGTCTTTTGGTCACTTATTTCACGGAAATTCAATTTCTGCATACGACTCTGATGAACCAAGAAAAGTTTTCACCCTAAACGAGACGTTTGCCGCAACATCCTTCGTCCTCCATCAAAGCAGCGTCGAGTGCAATGACGGCTCCACAACAGATACGCACACAGGTGGCAAGGAGCCTCCGCCACAGAGGGCGAAGAACCCTAAGTTCCTAGCCCTGACTACCTGGAGCAGGCCCCCGACCAAGCCTGACGTCGAGCGTTAGCTCTCTTGATATACACACAAGGCCGCGAACAAAGTTATTTTATAGATTTGTTTGACGCTGTAACTACAAACAGAGCCTTGTAATCAATGCAGTAAACTGTCGCGGTTTTTATTTTTTATATCGGAAATAAAGTGGCCTAGAACAAAATAGAGGCGCTGTAACTGTCGCACACCTGTGTACACACATGAGCAGAGCAGTAAGAGAAGTAGGGAAGCAGGGACTGAAAATAGACAGAAAAAGCTGTCATAGTCGAGAGCTCTGGAAATTGGTGGCATCCCGCTAAGTTTAGCGGCCTATATCCGTTCAGCCCTCCAAAACTGACGCCCGCTCTCACCACTCCCATTTGAGTTGGCACCATCCTACTGACGGCGTTAGTATGATAGCTCAACAACAAACAACTACAAAAGCAATAATTCTTCGCATAAGCACAAATACACAGTTTATCGCATTGCAAAGAGACTACTGCATTCAAGAAACTATCACACAGCATTACCGCAATGAAATACTCTAAATACAACTTCGAAACAAATCAGATGATTCTTTTTTAAAATATCATTTTTAATCTTTCGAAACGATACTTTCCAATGCAATGAGCTGAAAATGATCGCGTCCTATTATTTCTGTGGAAGCTACACAGTTTGCGCCTGAACCTATCCAGAGCTCTCTACTAAAGCGATACTATCAGCTAATGACCTCGCTTTACGAAGTCCGAGGCTGGAACAACCTGAGATTTCTCATACGATCGCCCGCACACCTGTCTTCTCGGCCTCAGGACTCGGTGGTGACGCTCATCTGTTCCTCGGCGTTTGCCGCCACCCTAGACCGTAGCCGGCTGCTGCGACGTGCCTCTCTGATGCTCCTATCGGGTGCTGGCCTAGTGCACAGGCCGCTGCTGCTCACTGTCCTGGTGGGCGTGACGAGTGTGCTGCTCGCATCTGTGGCTCGGCGGACGCTGGCCGTCACCATCATGTCGGCGGCGGCGAGGGCACTGATCCTCGAGCTACAGCGGGCGTCAGTGCTCAAGTACACGCGCCCAATAGTGCCTCCCTTGCCTGGAGGCAAGTGGACACCGTCTTGTCTGTTATAGAAGGGCTGCGGAAGATCATTTATATCTGCATTGTCCCTCGTCTAAACCCATTTGCTTCTCACTGTATGTTTCGCCTGAGTTTTTCCCTTCCTTGTTCGAGTGATTTTTCCTTCGTTCGATAGATGGGATGAGCTTTGTATACCATAAGCGACAGTATACCTAACTATATTTTTACAAGGCTATAAAAAGGGACGTAAATTTCAATATACAGAGCAGTAGCTATGCGTGTTTACAAGTTATGCATTTTCAGCTCTCCAGACGACCTCTGAGTGCGACCTATGCAGCACTTTTAAGTTCAGTATCGCAGTGTAGCAATAAATGCCCAATGCTATTTGATATGCCAGGTCACAGTATCCACAGCATCCACAGTATCCATCCCGCCGGGGTGGCACAGTGGTTACGGAGCTCGACTACTGTTCCCAAGGACGCGGGATTGAATCCTGGCCTCGGCGACCGCTTTTCGGTGGAGGCGAAAAGCAAGGCGGCCGTGTGCTGTACGATGTCAGTGCACGTTAAAGAACCTCAGGTGGTCGAAATTTCCGGAGTCCTCCACTACGGCGCCTCTCATAGCCTGAGTCGCATTGGGACGTTAACCCCACAAACAAGCCAAACCAAACGTCAGGATTGAGCCTTGCGGGCTATACACGGGGTGCATACTGTATGAGAGTAATTAGAGCAACATTGATTTTAGAGTACGCGATGATCTCTGTGGGCTATATACGGGGTGCATACTCTATGAAAGTAATTAGAGCAATATTGCTTTCAAAATACTCGACTTGTTTTCAAAAGGTTCTTGAACATATCTCAAAACTTTTACCACAATTATTGTTTAATAAATGTTGTGAGTATAATTTGTGGTTTTCGTACATAAAATAAGCGAGTGATCTGCACACACCATTCAATTTTTCCTAGCATCGGTGACTGCATAATTTGAAAAAAACAAGAGAGGTCGGGGGGGGGGGGGGCTTTGTCAGCATTGGAATGGGGAGGATATCACAAGGCTCTCAACTCCTTCGTTTCTAAAATGCGTATGCGCCGCAGATTTTACTGATCTGAGCACAATTTCAATAAGCGTAAAATCTGTAGATATTTATTTTCGTCATTTCAATATGCTTAAAGTAAGTAGCTTTGTGCAACCTGATAAAACACGTCATACAGCCTCGTGTATAGGGCTAGTAAAACAACGAAAACACCTAATAACATTGCTGTGATGTGGTATGAACCACACCATTGTCAAGTTTACACCTATGTTCTTCCTACAGTGCGCTATAGCATATGTTCATCTTATTACGAATGAAAAAGAACAAAAACCAAACGCACCCCACTTTGAGATAAGACACTTCATGTCTAATTCCCTCCTACGGATTCTATTTCATAAGTAAACAAACGGATAAATAAGCTCACAATCAACCTCGTTCAGACCAAACAGCACCATTATAACGACTGCGATCACCAATGATGAACTTATGAAGAGGATAATTGTCCATGAGATGATCGTTAGGATTGGCTGTGATGCATAATCCACCTGCACCGTAGGGCTTGAAATATGCATTTTCATTACGTCCATCTCGTCTGCAGTGTAATGTCTATTACAAACGTAAAATTACATTTCCAGATAGTGTCACACTTCTAATGAACGTCCAAAATAGGGGTTGCCGGGGGTAGCAGTATCTTGTGTGTCGAGGCGCTTGAAAACAACAGATCCTGTTCGTTTTCCGAATTCACCAAGTAATCTTTTCTTGGCAATTTGTTTTAGCTAACCATTGTATTTGTGTAAATGTATGGTCTGGTCTAATCCGTTTTATGCGTTTGCACTGTAACACCCTTTGACTAGTTTTCCTGTTCATTACAAATCTACCTCTTACTCAGTTTGCCTTGCCTTTTTTAGAAAACAGTTTTAAATTAGCACCGCAAATTCGTTGCAGCCTTACTTTGTTTAGAGTTGTTCTTGTGCATATATATTTTTTGTGCTTCTGATTCTGTTTGCATGTTGCATGGCTTCCAGACGCTATACTTTTGAACTTTTCTTCCACTCATCGATTTAATGTCTTTAATCTACTAAGGATGAACGAAAGTGGTAAAGGAAGCACGAAGTCACGAAAAAGTGCTTTCATCTGCATAGATGTAATTTGACGAAGATTTGTGACGATAGAACACGGTAGCTTTACAGAGATACCAGTTCGACATCCTACCAAAAAGCGTTCTTTCATATTAACGAAGAAGTTAAGCATACTTCGCACAACGTACAAGATACTTCGCGGAGTAGGCCTTAAATCTATCTAGTTCTTAAACAGGAAGCACTACGCCGCATTATGGAGACGCACGCCCGCAATAATGCACTTCTTCCAAGCACACACACTAAACGATGGCAATTTTAGCTTGTAATATGCAACAATGCTTATGGGGCGAAATCAATATGGTCACGTAGTCTTAACGGTATTCCGGTAGCTAAGAAAGCAGCGAAAGTCTAGCAAAATAGCTTCTGATTGGGCTAACCTGCAGCTCAATGTGATTTGAAAGTCATCCCTTTAAAGCTAACCTGGTCTGATTATACTGCTGGTACACTTTTTTTCTGAGGAAGGGGGAGGGGGAAGGAGGGGAGAGTGCAAGGATGCGACAACGCATGCATGAGCTTAGCCAGCCGAAAGAGATATCTATCCTGCCCCGCCTTGTTGTTAGACTAATCGACTTCTACGCTACGTCAGGAAAACTTCTTGGTGGCTTCGTCGGAGCGGACTCTAATCACTCTGGGCTTTGTAACTTCTCGCTAGCAAAGCAGCAAACATACTCTATGGTATGGTATGGTATCTGAATACGATGCAGCACCAACTAGCCCCTCAAGCTGCTATTTTGAGATACTCTATGGTCGTCGATAGGATTTCTGGTAGTGCCTCCAGCAGAATCGTAGTGATAAATCCGCGGACGGGTGACTTTGTTCACCAGTAAACAAACAGTACCATGATTTGCGGCAATACTGCAAGCGTGACAGAAACATCATCTGCCTGTGACTGCGCTATTGATGTCCGAATTAAGAGTTGTTATAAATGCCTCGATAGGGCATGTTTAAGCTTAGCACCGTGTTTTATCTCCTCTTCGCAAACTGCCCATGTCAAATAAATTGTGCATTTTACACTTGGACTCATTTTAAAAGCACTTTTCCGTCACCTTTCAGAGGAAGCCAGGCCGGAGAGAGAAGATCCAGAAATGCGGCTGCAGATCGCGTATGTATGCAGTGTGCTTTCGAAACACGCCGCGTACTATATAAGCGTGCTCAACACGGGGAGAAATGCATATGCACCGCAATCATCACGCAAATGTTTGTTCCCTTAGCCAAAGCTTGCTTCCTGCGCTTGAGATGCAATTATGCATGTTCCAGAAACAATTCAAAATATTTTGAAAGAACTCGTTTCTTTTTTTTTTCTTTTTTTTTGCGCGGATACCATCAGATGCTGCATGCTATTGAACATCCAAGATTTTTGCCTGAATTGGGAACGTATGACGTACCCGATGGATTTTCAAAAGCCGTCAAAAACTAGTCATTGCGAGGAAAAGAAGCATCCTGCAAGCCTCAACTTGTGGCTTCCGCATGGAAATGGAAGCTCATCGGTCGCTACGAACAATTTCATCCAACACCTCGCCGCATTCTACACTTTGCACCAATTACCAGTCAAAATGTCTCCATCGAGGTAATAGCCGTGGACACTGGCGGCCTGGCAATGTTCAGCATAGCACCTGCCGGAATTAAACGTCAAGGACAGCAGGGCTTGCGTCCACACCTAACTCAATTAGTGCGAAGCCAACGAGATCGCCGAAATGGCGTGATAGGCATCGCTGCGAAAAAATTGTTTCGCGGTCCATATTAGCCTCACCGCCATAAAATCTGCAGGACTACATGATTCTCCGTCGCGAACTCTCACACCATAAAAGTTGGCGCATATGTCGGTATATAAGACACGCTTTACGTGCTTAGAGAGCCTTCAACTGGTCTTTTGCTGACCTGTTTCGGGTTCCGTGGAATAAAGAAAATAAAGAATTATTAACATTTTTATTTCAAAAAATTGCCAGTTGACTTAACCTTCAGTTGAATTGAATTGACCTACTTTTGTTTTTAAAGCTATAGGGCGCAAACTAAATCAATAAAGAAAATCTATATATGACCACAATGCGTAGATACCTCTCATTCACAAGCGGTACTCGTATTGCTGCTATTCACTAATCGACTATACTGCAACGCCAACGATCTCTGCATGTACTTTAGTTACGCATTGTCGGGTATAAACCTTTAGGTCTCTGTGTTGAGCTCAAAGTGCCTCAAGGTTATATCTCCTGGCGCAAGCTATTTTACAATGTAACAAAATACAGTTTTCGGAAAATAGCTGAAGCGCTGAAAACCAGCGCGCGAAAACTTTTGAGTAGTGGAAAAACAGCCGATCATAAGGGGAATTGTAAAAGAAATCGTTTTATAACTCTAGTATTTAAACGACTGAAGATTAACGCAAACAAAAACGTAGATAAATAAATGTTCTTACATTCACCTGAATACCATTTACTTAACGCTACATGTAACATGAAGAAACTCTTACATTGTAAACTTTCGGGAAAGTAACTTTTCAAAAGCATAAGTATAAAATTGAGGATAATGAAACTTCAGAATACACAAAAGGTTTCTGAATGCTATCCTTATTACATTTAAATATATGGCTACCGTATGTGTATCTGTGTGTGTGTGTGTGTGTGTGTGTG
>JAJIZL010033624.1:39390-55939 GCA_023969395.1 Amblyomma maculatum
CTTGTCAGAACCAGCCTGTGGTTTCTTTGCTGAAGAATAGAAATGTACCTCCTCTCCTCGCCGTTCCCAAGCTTTTCCCGCCAACAAGTGATCACGCCCAACGAATGAATGCCGGACCAGTCAGTGCTTCAGACCATCAGTGCAGTGATGTGTTCGATTGGATGCCGATACCTGAGGGGCGTGCCCTGGATTTGGTTGGTCAGCATCTTCAGAGAGGGGCTGGACATAGGGGGTTTTAAGGACGCTGCAGAGCACGAAATGTCGCTCTGGGCCCTGGGTAAACGGCTCATCCAGTCGCTTCTCGCTATGAACTCTTAACGCTTGCCATTTTGCTGATGTACCCTTCTTTTTCGTGTAAATAATCTTGTAAATAAGTTTCTCAAAGTGCCATTAAACCTGCTTGTACATATTTCACCAACTTCGAAGATTCAATCCTACTTCAACCCCGAGTCTCTGCACGCTACCAAGTGAAGGCCGGGTCGACGTAGCCCCAGCGTCACGACAAGGCTCAGACATGTGAAGTGTGACGACATCACGGCTTTAGCCAATTACAAGCAGGCTAGGGTGCTTAATAGCAAAGCCCCACCCCGGAAACTTTTATTTGCACGATAAAGGGGCCGTGTGCAAACATTTTTCCTGAAAACGCAGCGAATAAAAGTATAAATGTTCTATTTACCTAAGAAACATTGTTCGAAGCTATAATACGGCAACTAAAAATAGAAGCATTTTCAGTATTGCAATTAAATGTGCGCCTAGGTAACGATTTTCGCCGCGAGGGTCAGCTGACGACAGCGAGGCGTGAACATGGCGGCCTGCAAAGAAACAGCTGATTTTCCCGTCTAGTTGCTGCTTTTTACGCGTAGTTTAAAATCGAGGTCCTCTGCGGATGTTGTTAGTTACCGGAAAAATCTGACTGAAAGCAGTAAAGGCTACGAACCTGCAGTGAATAGCTTGGTGAAAGTGTTCGTCACGAAAATAGCTTGCTGAAGAGTATTTTTCAGTGCTTACCAGCGATGACAAGAGCGACGAGCTGGAGCCATGTGATCTCGTGTTTTGTTTCTTTGGAAAAAAAAGAGGAAAATGAAGGCTACACTATTACTTCTGCCGATAGATGGAAGCTGACAGTGTCAGTAAAGTAGGTGTCAGCCGCTATGCAAGAGCTCGCGACTGCAGTGCTGGAAACGAGATCCGACGCACGACTCTCCACTGACTCGTGCAAGCCATAGTGACTCGCTGCGGTGCTTCGCAACCAGTTGACTTCGGGCACATTGGGGTCGGTTCTTGATACTGCGATTGATGCTACTGCTCCATTCCGTTCATGTTCAGCTACTGATTTTGTTCAAACTGTGTAAAGTGCAGAAATTGACGTTTATTATCCGTTCTGGTTTGTTGAAGAGAAAGAAAACACTTTTTTTTTACCGTCCCGGAGGCGAGAACGAGTTTGTTCCACCAGACCTCAGTTTAGAGGCGATAAAGGTAGGCCTGAGCAGGGATGTCTAGTATGTTGCATTTCGCGCAGCGGTAAGAGTGATGGTTTTGGTCGCACATTGTTGCAAGGCCTCTCTGACGGTGTCATAGTTTCTGTTCGTGCTAGACGGTGTCCACTCTGTCGGCAGGAAAAGCAAGCGTATCATGCATGTAATGCCGCGAGCGAGCTCGAAATCGGCTCAATTTCTGCGATCGCACTATGACAACTAGCTTTCAAGTGCCTTTATATCCATCAAAGAGTCTTTAGTGTTTCAAAATATGTTCATTTTACACACATTACGCATTCTCTTTCAATATTGTGTGAATTATGTACAAGCCTTTTCTATTCAAATATCAGTTTGAACAGAAGATGAATTTTTTTGGTTATTTGTTGAAAAGACTTAGAAAATAAATGCCAATGACAAAAGTAGCTGTGCAAAATGTGTATATCACACATTTATGGCGTAGTCATTTATTGGATACTTATAGTTTAGCTTCCTCTACTGTCTTCAAGCTGTTTAGCATTCTTCTTGACAGTGTTTCACGTTTTATTAGTGTAAAGTAACCTTTATTCACACATAGCCCCAGCAATGCATTTGTTATGATTGCAGTTATTTTATTGTCACTAAGATTTTTGTCATTCAGCACTCATTCTGGGCACTGAAGCCAAGTAAAATGCATTATTCTCCTAGCAGCTGCTACAGCAGAGCAGCAACTACAGCTTTGTTATATCTGATATATAAGCATTTTGTATACTGCACCATGCATACAGTACCTATTTGTATAGGTAGCTTCAATATGCAATGGAATGGCTTCTTTGGGCCTAGTAATTTATTCTCGAATGTACATGTCAATGTTGTATGGTCAATGTATATCAAGGTACATGTGCTTCTCTATATGCTGCCTCTTTTGCAGTAAAAACACTCACGTGAAATGCTGCTGCCAAGAAATAAGTGTTTCTACTGAATATAAGTGGCATTAAAAAAAAAAAAAAGATCTTTGTTGGTAGTATTTTCTGATTACAGTCAGCATCATGAACATTTACTGCCTTGCTGTAATACTGCACTTTTCAGTTTAAGCATGTTTACACCACAGTGACCACAGCCAACTGTACCAGGCTGCAAGACGGTAGCAGAGAAGAGACAGCGAGCTGAGACTGGGATGGCTTGGCGCTGGTGTAATCAGCCAGACTTCAGTGGGTAGTTGCCGTCTCATGGGTAACCAAAATATGACATCCACTTAGGCCCATCTTTTGCTAATCTCAACAGCTTTTGAGCATGCTTTAGCACTCAATTGAAGATCCATACTAAGTAGCCCACAGCCAGAAAGAATCGTAAACATTCGCAGGAATGCTTACAACGTGTGCTAATGCTGTTTAGGCAAGCATCATTGTAAGGACAGCCTTGTAACTTGGTAGTGATGATTACCCGCATAACAGAAGCACCCCGATTTCTTAGGCAGCAAATAAATTTAAACACTATAAATATTTGTCTCCTATTGCTTTTGCCATGAACAAAATTTCACTGCAACATGCATTCTTTGGCATATAGCCCGTCTCAGCATATTCAGGAAATGTATCTCTTGCCGAAGCCGAAATCTAAGTCAGTCTCTCCCTGCAAGGCTTGTTTTCAAAAAAAAAAAAAAAAAAGTCTTGTCCTCAGAAAAGACTCCCGGTCTTTGCAGAAATGAAAAGAAGCAGGCGTTTTTAAGGCGCATTCACTTTCAAGCCGCAAATGTGTCGCAGGCAGGGAGCGTGACAAATGGCCCGAAACCAGTCATCGATGAGCAAGGCGCGCTGGACAATCAATAGTCCCTTCATCCTGTGCTTTACATATAAAGGGCAGGTATACAGAACCCTTTCGACAGCTCTCGCTAGGTCATTTTGAAGACAACTGTTAAAAAACAATGCACGAGTGGGAACGAGACCTTTTGGTTGGGAAAAAAAGCCTTGCAGAGAAGCCGACTTACAACAAGTGGTATTGCACACATCAATGCATATAATCAAGATCGTTCGATCACCAACACGGGTTTTTAGATCTTAATCAGGAAAAAGACGCAGGTGTTCAGCAGACCTTCGATCACCTTTCGGTGCACAGGAGTACCGCTATCAAACATTATGGTGTCGCAGCGCTGGCAGACAAGGACAAGACTAGGGACACACACAACTGCACTGAACTTACAACTTTATTTTGGACGCTTTTGATTCGCGCATATATAATTGACAGAAGGATGAAATGAAAAGAAGCAGGCGTTTTTACGGCGCATTCACAAACGCTAGACGAACGCGCCGTGGAGGAGGCGTTGGTCCGGCGGGGAAGCCAGGGTCACGAAATGCGCGTGTTCGCGTCGCAGATCTGAGATAAAGCAGGCGCAATACAAGTTTACTATGATCTTCAGAACTGTTCGGCAAACACACGCAGTCAATAACAAAATCTACTCACTATTGTGATGTTCACAACGTGCGTAGAACTTCTTGCCTAGCGACTTGTTTCCGTATCCTTGACGGCAATCATCGTTCCGCCCGATGGCTTCCGCTACCGACGCACTGCGTGATGCAAACGATCTTACATTCCCTACGTACGTTGGAAGCACGGTATAATCGTGGTTGGAAGCCTCCGGTAGCAAAAAAATGCGGTGCGCTTGCCGCCGCGGTGACGACGCACTCGCCCGCAAGCCGCCGTTCATCGATGTTCGTCGGCAATCGTCGCGCAGTCACTACACTTTCTGCTTGTTCCCGAGTTGAACAGAGCCGGAGCAACTTGTCCAGCAAGCCAAACGCGTGCTCGTGCTTCATTCTTCGCTGTGGATCGCCGATACAATGCCTCAAAGCGGCGCATCGCAATTTACGCGGCCGCCATTTTCACTCTCAAACGTTTGAGACTGCTTCTGTCGCTCTCAAAAAAACGCTCTCAATTTGCGGCCATATTTAGGTGCTCAACGTCATCATTTCTTTCGTGTTCATGACGTCTGATGACTTCCACCGGTGACGCAGAACTGACCGGTCAGAACTGACCAATAGGACATAGGCCTTTGAGAGCGATTTTGAGAGCGATCCGTTTGAGAGCGGTGCGTAATCCGGCCCCAGGTCTAAGGAAGTTAGAAAGCTTTCGCTCTGTCGCTGCCGCTCGTCGCTGAGTTGGCTCAATCGCTTGCATGTGAACCAGCCTTTAAAGGCGAAGCTTAAATGCCCTTCCCCCATTTTTTAGATTATGAACAGCTTTGAATTTGAATCGGATATCGTAAAACTATGGGCCCACATACGAGTCCCTAAGACTAAAGGGGTAGCGTACGGGTTTTCATTGCAATTGGATGAAATTTATCCCTCACTTTTTTATTCGAACATGTGTCGAATATCTTCCCTTTCCTTTTTAATTGAACACAAAAATTAGTGGGGGGTCGAACCCTGCTAACAGAGTTTTCGATACGCTTCTATTAAGTACGTAATAAATCAGTGACCTATTTCGGAATTTACGCACATTCATTTCATGATCTTGTGGCATTACCACCACGTGTCTCGACAATTCCAGCTTGACGTGCTTGTCTCAATGCAAATTTCACAGCGTGCGGCTGTGGCTTCAGTCTATTCTTACTTAAAGAACTTTTCTTGGAGCGTAGATTCACCTTTCCTATCTCGCGAAAGGAGGTTGAATGGTTCTATCTGCCCACTCGAGCATCCATCTTTTCCTTTATGCAAAAAATTGCTACATCTGTACCTCTCTCTAGTAATCTGTGACTGGTCGTTTGAGGTCACGTGTCCTCGTTTAAGTCATCACTGCCTAGAAACATTTTTAGGTGTAATTAGGTGGTTTAGCGCATTAACAATGAATATCAGTTGGAGTTACCTGTAACAACAATTTTAATCACATTGCTTAAAAGTATTTCCTAATGTTCTTTGTCTCTAAAGCCAGCGCCTTGTGTGCTGATTAGCATCATGGTAAAAAACCGATTCTATTCAGCATTAAATTTATCTTGCTCAACGGCTCCAAAAGAATTTACAATCAAATTGTCGCAGTACCTGCTTCATAATAGTAAAAGAATTAAAAGGTTTCGTAGCAAACGCCCCTCAACGAAAATGATTACGGCGTAGTTTTGGTCTGTAATATCGCTACTGCAACATCACAGCAAATACTGCGACAATTAAGGAAACTTCAAGTTTCTTAACATTCAGTGAACCCGCTCCAGTACACAAAAGTCTATTTGAGATACGATCACTGAAACTCTGATCGCTCTGAAACGTTGCATGCAGTGAGAATAAAAAATACAGAACAAAACACTCAGTGGAGGAATCTGAACGGTTACCAGTGTGAGGCCTTCTCTGGCACACTGAAGCTTCCATATGCAATGAAAGCGCTCTTTCATGCGATACACAGTTAGAATATTCAAGCTGGACATTGCTATGCATTTAGACAAGCGCAATTCTAGTGAGCTGTGCAAAGATTACATTTTACTCGGAAGATTGGTGTTCAGGGGTCAGATATCCCAACGCTTTACTACACTGTGACCACCCCAGCGACATGCTCCACCGCCTAGGCGCCCCTATTTGCTGCCAGGTAGGCGGCACCTATATTGCCAATGCACGCACGTATGGATTTGTCTCCACTCTTATTATTTCCTGCGTTATGTCCCGCTAAAAATGATGTTATCCTGTTTTAGCCAGGATATTTCATTTCTCTTCTGCACGCGTCGCCATAAAATTTGAATGTTTTGCAGCCGACTTTAGTCGAAAGCTGGCCACGTCCTATTTCACTTCCTACTCTTCTCAATTAGGCTATCTATTGGCGACGGTCCATATGCAATCATTTTCTAGGTTTCATTTCGGTTTCTGGAAAAGTAGACAGTACAGTATGGTCCATAAGCCAGAGGCTTGAACTGCTTCCAAAGTGACCCTCTATTTCCACAGCACAGATGCTAACAACAGCTGACTTGCACTAGTAGCTTGTTGACTAATCTTACAACCTTTTTACCTTCCTGTCGTTAAAGCACTTGCTGTCTCCCATACTGCGCGCTAAGAGAAGCCGCCACGTGAAGGCGAATGGCGCACAAAGGGGGACTGAACGAACATTTAGATGCTCGTTTTTCAAATGGCTACGCTATTTTCATAGTGTACAGATTGCTCACTCACACCATGCAATGGTAAGCATTATGCCTACCCATTCCGCATTGTCGCTACTTGTTTCTTATAATTTCAAGTTCGCTCTCTGTGAGGTCAACTACAGGAGCACTGATGCACTTGCAATAAAAGGCACGGGCCCTGTGCTGTGCTTTTTATTGCAAGTGCCTGTCTTACATTCTGCGCAGTCATTTAGATGAATGGCCCCGCCGGAGTGGCGCAGTGGTTAAGGCGCTCTACTGCTTTTCCCAAGGATGCGCTGTGGAATCTCGGCCACGGTGGCCACTTTTCGGCGGAGGCGAAAAGCAAAGCGCCTGTGTGCTGTGCGATGTCAGCGCACGTTAAAGATCCCCAGGTTGTCGAAATTACTCCGTAGCTCTCCCCTGCAGCGTCTCGTCTCTCATAGCCTGAATTGCTTTGAGACATTGAACTCCATAAGCCGAACCGAACCTTTAGTGACTACCATGACATAGACGTGTGCTAACAAAATAATAACAGATAGCACAAGACGAAAGCTTGTTTCTTGTGCTGTCAATTTGTATTTTGTTAACGCACCCCTACGTCAATATGACTGCAGAACCACGAGCCCAGTGTAAACCTTTGAAAGATCCATGAAAAATGTTTTAGGAAATATTGTATGACATTTACATTACGCAAAATGTGACGCCAAGCTGCCGAAGGGGCTTATTTGTTTCCAATTACTTAAGCGATCTCTGAAATTGATGTTGACTTGCCCTGTGTATATAGAACATTCCACAAGAAAATAAAACCTTGTAATCAATTTCCTTGCCAAACATGACATATCTCATATTGTACACTGTTTCGCATTTGCCCCGCCGTCTTCCTGTACACATCCAAAAGGCGCAATCACGTGTAGTCGTTGATGCTGTGGATGCCATAAGTATAGCGCGTGTATCCTTTTCTATTTGTCCTTTTTGCTCTGCAGGATTATCCAAAGAAGAACGATACTGGTTCGATCCTCATACAATACGTTCATAAAACGTTTCAAGTGCTCAGAACATGGCAAAGCGATATGATGTATCTCTAATGTTCTCTAGAGCACTCGCGCTAGCCCATTGTTTATTAAACCGACTCAAAATTTCAACACATCAGAGTGCCATCGTAACGAATAGGTGTCTCAGCTCCTGTCTACGTCTTCATTAATGAAGTTTCAGTGTTTATCGCCCACAAGTGCGATTTTAAGTTGGGTTAGTGTTCTTATATTGTTCTTCAAATGACGAAGTTCTTCAGTGCGGACGCTTAGTTTCGTAAATGCTTCCCGAGCAAACGCAAAATAATTTGTCTCGCGCGGTCATAGGTACAAGAAGGAGTTTCATTTTCTTAATAACGAAAAAAAATTATGATAAGTGCAGAGCTGCCCACTTATCATAACACACGCAGCAATCGTTTAGCTAAAAACTAAACATTGATCGCATATAGCCGAACGTGTGAGCAAGTTTTCAAATATGTCCTATAAAATGTAACAACGAAATGCACAAGGACATGACGGCTTGAACTGTTACTATATCTATGGCAAACGGTGGTTGGGTCAACGGGCGCTGCGTCGGACCTCCGTCGAGACGGACGCACTGCTGTCGTGGTGCACGTGAGTTCGTTTGGCGTATTTGTTAAGGCTATATTAATAAAGCACAATTATGTATATTATCCGCACCTCCTTCAACCAGCCTCCATTTACGACATGCCACCAATATTTCCCGTATACACAGAGGAAACTGAGCCTAAAGTCTTCGTGCCCATAGGAAGGGGGGGGGGGGGGGGGGTCTCTGTGCGTGTTTTGCATGCTGAACAATGAAACCATAATCCTGAATCACTAGCCTTCGTCAGTGATCAATACGAAAGGAAGGAAAACAATGTGGTGTCATTACTTTCCGGCCTAGCCTCAACGTACATTTTGGGCCCCAGAAAGAGCAGCGTTAACCCGTGATTCGTCTGCCCTTGAGCTGTGCTTCGATTAACGTCCGCTTTCCTCATTGAGCCTGACCAGTCGCCTCTCTACTTCCGGGCAGAGATAACACTAGGATGTAAATGACCCCTGTAATTAAAGAATCCTCCGTCTCTCTAGTGCGGGCACGATTGATCTTGCACCTACTTGCTGAAGCTTACTTAATGTGTGAAAGTGTGCATGCCACTTCATGTGTCTGTGCACGTAGGTGTTTACGAACAGTAATCCGAGACACACAAATGACCGGGCGCAACTGGCACCAATATAGGATGCCAATTACAGATGTACGAATGTTCTTCGAGGTCGCGTTTTTTCCCCTTGTCAACATGTACACGTTTACCTTCATCCTGGCTCAACGTTTCTCAACATAATGTACAGGAAAGTTTGTCCTTTGCAGCATGTCTTAAATTTCATGAACATATAAATCTACAACGCCAAATAAAACTTTATCTAGTCCAAAAACATGTCAGCGACACATTTCACATACTGTATTGCATGTTTGCGTCCCTTGCCGCAGTCACCGAAGCCTGCTGAAAGCAGCACGAACTGCGAGTTATATCAGTGGCACATGGTTTATGACTTGCAGTTTTATCCTGAGTTTATATATCTTAGCGCAATGGGCAGCTCAGTTATGTCAGAAACTAAGAAACGACGACGCGCTGATATTTATAACTTTATTGTGCGCATTAGTGTGGCTTCCGGAGACTCTGCAGATAAATATCTCGCACCAAGAACGCCATTATTACATCTTTGCGAGCAGCTTATTCAATGGCAGAAATCTCTCGCGCACAGGCGAATATATCAGTGTTAAAAGGCTGAAACGTTTGTATGTCATGCTTCATTCCTACGGGCATTTAAAACTGCAGCCTCTTAAATTTATTAGCATACGCGATCCACTGGAGGAGGATTTGTACTATTTGTAATCATTTTTTGTAATAAAATTTTGGATTTTTAAAAATTGTCTAAAGTAGCAATTAATTTGAAATTAGTGGCAAGTGATGCTGTGGGAGGGGATGGGCGAGAGAAGCTGAATGGAATTCTTTTTCAAGACGGAAATTTGGTATAGAAAAATAGTTCCGCCAACGCCGACCTCTCTTTTTTTATCAATCGAGAAATACTTTGCACCAGTATGGCCTCACTATCCACTCCGAAATCGTCAGGCAAGCTTCAAGGCTCTCGCGTAAAACCACTCTTATTGCAAAGCCTATGTAAACACCAAATACTTGTTCTTATCGAGGTATTGTGACGTGGTGATGACAATGTCGTAGATCACAAACGAACAGATAGGTGTAGCACTGAAATGAGCTCTTAATTTGGCGGAATTGCGCCCGCAAAAGGACTAAACAACTCGGCGGCGGCGATAGCAGCACACGTGCTCAGTGGTCATCGAACAGAGAATAGCCGTTTCACTTGTCACCGCTCAAGTTAAAGGCGACTAATAAACGCTAAACAACAAATGCTGACGCATTACCAGGAATAATTTAGAAACACACGAGAATCACAGAAATTTTTTGAGATACATCTCGGTGCCTCTTCCATGACAAATGAAATGACGAACCTGCGTCTCGTGACAGCGAGCATGAACCATGTACATAATCGATCTGTGTGCTACACTCATAGTGGTGAGGTCTCATGCTGGCGGCCGTTCAAAAACAACAAATAGATATTTCGATTGTTCGAGGCAATGTATGCGGATTCTTTAACATGCAAATGCTCTGGCAAATTGTACCATGTGCAATGTCATCGCGCGAATTTTCGTGTAGCCCGTAAGCCCTATTGCATCACTCACCTCAGCAACACTGATGTTTCATTCCGTTCATCACTCACTTTGCGCAGGGACTTCTGCACTCAGCTGCGCGCTTTGCTGCTGGTGGTGTGGTTTGGCTCGCACCTGGGCGCCTTCCTCCTTCCGACAGGCAGCGACGCAATGCTGCACTTCACACGCATCGCACACAGGTGGGAAGCGCGCGCAGCGTTCATGAGCATGTCACGCGAATGGCAGTGGGCTTAAAGAAGAAGGAAAAAATATATGGGGGACACTTAAACTCCGCCTTTAAGGTGTCGATGCGATAGCGTAGGCAATAGCCTGACATATAAAGCGTCGATTTAACCAATCTGTAAGAACGTGCCTCCTTGGCCTAGGAATAACGTGACTGAAAGCATTCCTCTGGCTGATTTTGACATCACCTTCCCGTATGAAAGGAGAGTCCCGAGTTAGCGGCTCCTTCCAAACGTGACGTCAGGTGGCCCATATGTCCAGTCAGTGCGCGCTCCCAGCCCCGACGTCGACAAGGACACCGACTCCTTGTTTTCTGGTGAACGGGGCCTTTAGCGCGGTGTATGTTAAAGAAATGCCAGACTCTGCGAAATAATCGGTGCAAATGCTGCTTATATTATTTTACATTGATCATGGTATCGACTCAAGGCACTGTGTGGAGCATTAAATCTGATTTTTGTTTTAACGGAGGATGCCATAAACGACAATATATATTTATATGTACAATATTTTACTATATCCTCTTCCCGCTTGTGTTGCTTCCTCCTCCTCTTCTACGCAGCTGAAGCAGGTGAAAATATTCATTTACACCACCGCATAGTAAGACAGGGTGGCAGCGGATGCTGCATATATCCATGTACGCAGAGCGTTCCTGTAGAGAAATGGGTGTTTTGCAGGACTCTTGAGTGGCGGTCTTGAATGATTGTTTTTCCGCAACAGAGTTTTATTGGTATACGGTTGAGGCGAAGTTAAAACGCGAACTTTAATCAGCCATTAAGTTTGACGAAGCATTCTGCAATTTCTGCGTTCGAATATAAACGTCTTTGAGTTAAAGTCTCCGTTCTGAAGAAAATCTGACGATCCCAGCATAGTGAGCAAAACATCAGCCCATCTCTCTGGCATCCGGTAGATGTCACGTGACATTGGCGTCCACTGATTGGTCGGTGAGTTGTGTCGCCTAAAGTCCGCAACAGGAGCCGACATCTCTAGGCTTAGCTGCGTGTGTTGAATGCCTGCTACACCATGCATGCTTTTAAAACACCTGTGAATATTCTTTGAGATGCGAAACAGCATGGAAGGAAGGAAGAACAAGCGCTATTGTCATCTCGTTTCCGCTTGTACCCTGATGTAAAACCAATTCAGTTGTGAACTGCCTCCTGCATCTTTGGGGTAGACCGACGATCAGTAAAAGTTGTCTCTTTCTCATCGAATGAAGACCTCTTTCGCGATGCTTATCTGAAGGACTGAAGATTCCATGCATAGTTGTTCGTTATGGCGCGGCTTCAGTGCGTACGAAGAGGTAGAACAACGCTACGCGCCTAGTAAAATCTTTTCGCTTGGGGGTGCTAACCGTATCGCCTCTCCACAGACACTTTGACGACAAAACCATCCCATCTGTGTGGTTCTGGCTGGCAGCCAATGGTCCTTGCGTGGTACTGTTGCTCGCTCTCAACGTCGCGTCCGTCCATTTCTTTTACCTGCGCCACCTGTAAGTACTTTATGCTCCTGTAAAAACAATACAAAAGATGATTGCTGTAGCAGAACATTTTTGCGGGTTAGTTGGTTCATTGCAGATAAAAGGTAAAACTGCGCTCCCATGTTATCGTTTTTTGTTCCTTTCTCTCTTGTCCTGTTTCATTCGCGCATTTGTACCTTTTATCTGCTATGATTGCTGTACAAGGCATCACGTTATCCAAACGGGCGGGTAGCATCGCTTTAAGATGGTGGGCAAAAATATTATATAGGTTTAAAGCTCCTGAACCGAATGTTGAGCGAATGCTTTGGCAGCAGGCGACCGAGCACTGCATCCAACACAACCAGCTTTTCGTTGAACGCATCAAAGTTCACCGGCGTTCTATGCAGAACCCACTTTCATCGCTGTTATGAACGTTCCTGCGTGGTGTAGGGGTAACGTGAATTCGAATGTCATGGCAGGCTGATTCTAATCTTACCCTTCCATATGAAAGGAAAATCCCGAGTTGGCGAAACCGGTTGCTAATCAATGGGACGCTTTTCAAGCACCGGCGACATATTCCAGGGGTGCCAATTGTGTACCTTTCACTACAAAATTATGGTTCCTACTTAAGCTCGGCCTTTAAAGTTATGATGCGATAACGTAGGCTACCAGCCAACGTATAAAGCCTTGCTTTAACTAAACCTCATGAACGTGCCTGCGTGGTATAGGGGTGGCGCGAATTCATATGCCATGACAGGCTGATTCTAATGTCACCCTCGCACATGAAAGGAGAGACCTGAGTTTGCGCTCTTTCAGGCACAGGCGCATTAAGTGCGAAATGCTCAAGGGTACAGTAGTATAGCTTTCGCTACAAAACAGCGTAATATTCGTCCTTAGATGCAAGTGCTTTGGAGAAGTGAGTGGGCACGTGAGAGTAAGTGAGCGAGTGAGCAAGGGAGAGTGATAATTGAGAGTGAATAAATGAATTGGTAATCAATTATTTCACTTGCCAGCCGGCCAGTCGGTTAGCTGCGAATCAGAGCTGTTTTATCGCTCATTAACACTCTCTTTCTATCAATGAAAATTTTTAACGAGCATCCGAATGAAATAACATTTTCTGCTTGCCAAGTATCCACTAGTTGAAACAATGCGCTAATATCTTCTCATGCCTCTCGGGATTTCCTGCCCCTCAGGCGCATCTACTCACCGGACAGCCTGCGTCAGCGCCAGGAGCTGAAGATGACTCTGCATGGGCAGTACAGAAGCGAGCCCTGGATGTCGTGAGTGACGTCTTACACGCGGAAGATTTCACAAATGCCTTTGACGGGCATCCTTGTGCGAGTCGCCTGTTCGTTCCTGGACATTTGAGATCGATTTTCATACCCCTGAGTGCTTCCGTCTGCGATGCAAATGGGCCGCACCTTAATCCAAATGCTGCCTGCCTTATTAGCTAACGCTTGCATTCGTTATGAGGCACAGAAAAGTGTTCGCATGCTTTTTTTTTTTTCTCGCCGAGCGAATACGTCTGTTTTAGTAAACCATATTGCCTCAACGCGAAATTATTTTACCTACAGGAAACTACCTACAGGAAACTATTATGGGCAGTTAACCGAAATCTTCAAACTGCGAGGAATCGTATATAAAGAAGTATTCGCGCGATAATTAATACGAGCTTTTTTATTATTTTGTATTGTAAAACAGACTCAGTGTACAACTTGGGTGAGTCAGTGCAAGCCATGCTTCTGGGGCCTATTTATGGGAGATAAGCAACTTGTCTCCCGCCGTTCGTGCATGTTTGTTCCTTCTCGTTTTCTTTTATCACAACAAGCTACTCTACGGTATCATCACCCGGGATATTTCCGTAAAGCAGGCAGTCTACTCCAATTAGATTGATCTGCATTCGCCCTCCTCGGCAGCATCAAAGTATTATGCATTCCTCGCATCGGAAACATAACACTTTTTAACGTGATTGGTTGTCAACAAACTTTCAGAAGCCCAGATTCCCACATATAGAAAAGCCGCGATGACTACCAACACATTAAATGAAACTGGTATTTATTGAACACACAAGGAATGTACAGCTGAATAGTTTAGAGACGAGCTATCCTGGTCCTCCCATTCCAAGTCTCTGAGTACTTCCTCTAAACAAGCTGTGAATAGTACTGGGGAGATTGTGTCCCCTTGCCTAACACCTTTCTTTATGGGAATTTTGTTACTTTCATTATGCAGAACTATGGTTGCTGTGCAGCCACTATATATATATATTCCAGCACTTTCACGTACGGCTCGTCTACCTCCTGATTTCGCAATGCCTGCATCACCGCCGAGGTTTCAACTGAGTCAAATGCTTTTTCGTAATCAATGAATGCTATGTATAAGGGCTGGTTGTATTCCGAGCATTTTTCTATCACCTGATTGATGGTATGGATATGATCGATAGTAGAGTACCGTTTCCGAAACCCTGCTTGATCCTTTGCTTGATTGCAGTCTAAGGTTGTCCTGATTCTATTAGCGATTACCTTAGTAAATACCTTATACGTAACAGACAGTAAGCTGATTGGTCTGTAATTTTTAAGGCCCTTAGAGTCCCCTTTCTTGTGAATGAGGATAATGTTTGCATTCTTCCATGGTTCCGGTACCGTCGATGACACCAGGCACTGCGTATACAGGGTGGCCAGGTTTTCTAGCACGATATCCCCCCCGTCCTTCAGCAAATCTGTAGTTATCTGATCCTCTCCAGCTGATTTCCCCCTTTTCATAGTTTCTAGTGCTTTCTTGACCTCGTCCTTCGTCACTGGTGGAACGTCTGACTGTTTTTCCCTACCGTCAATCTCATTACGGTCCTGACTACTTTGGCTACTGTAGAGATCTGTATAGAACTCCTCGGCTATTTTGACTATCTTGTCCATATTAGTGATGATGTTGCCTGCTTTGTCCCTTATCGCATACATCTGGTTTTTGCCTATGCCCAATTTCTTCTTTACCGCTTTAAGGCTTCCCCGTTCTTTACAGCATGCTCAATTTTCTCCATGTTATACTTCCTTATATCGGCCACCTTGCGCTTATTGATTAATATCTCGGCCAAATCGATCTGGTCTGTTGGATTGGAAGCTTTCATACTCTGGCGTTTCTTAATCAAATCTTTCGTCTCCTTAGACAGCTTACCGGTATCCTCTCTAACTATCCTACCGCCTACTTCTACCGCGCACTCAGTAATAATATCTCTGAAATTATTGTTCCTTGCCTCTAGGGTAATGTCGCCATCCTCAGTTAGAGGTGAATACCTATTCTGTAGCGAGATCCTGAACTCTTCTGCCCTCCCTCTCACCGCTAATTCGTTGATGGGTTCCTTTCTTACTAATCTGTTGCGTTCCTTCTTCAGATTTAGGCTAATTTGGGACCTCACCATCCTGTGGTCACTGCATCGCACTTTCCCGATTACCTCTACATCCTGCACAATGGTGGGGGTTGGACACATTATGAAGTCGATTTGATTTTTAGTCTCTCCTTTAGAACTTTTCCATGTCCATTTCCGGTTCTTCCGTTTGCTGAAGAAGGTATTCATGATTCGTAAGTTATTGCGCTCTGCAAACTCAACTAGTAACTCCCCCCTGCTATTCCTAGAACCAATGTCATAGTCACCTTGTCTCCTGCCTGTTTTTTCCCTACCTTGGCATTGAAGTCGCCCATTAGTACAGTATACTGAGTCTTTACTTTTCGCATGGCCAATTCTACATCTTCATAGAAGCTTTCAACTGCCTGGTCATCATAACTACATGTAGGTGCAAAGGCCTGTACAACCTTCAGTTTAAACCGCTTATTAAGCCTAATTAGGATGCCTGCAACCCTCTCATTAATACTATAGAATTCATCTATATTACCTGCTATATACTTATTGACAAGGAAACCTACTCCTAGTTGTCGCCTCTCTGGTAAACCTCGATAACACAGTGCATGCCCATCCTTCAGTACAGTATATGCCTCATTCGGCCTCCTAACCTCACTAAGCCCTATGACATCCCATTTCATGCCCTCTAGTTCCTCTAACAGCAGTGCTAAACTAGCTTCACTAGCTAGGGTTCTAGCATTAAACGTTGCGAGGGTCAGTTTTCAATGGCGGCCTGTCCAGCGGAAGTATTCAGAGACTTGGAATGGGAGCAGTTAGGGATAAGGGTAGACGGAGAATACCTCAGTAATCTGCGATTTGCTGATGACATTGCCTTGCTAAGTAACTCAGGGGAAGAAATGCAAATAATGATTGACGACCTAGATAGGAAAAGTAGAAAGGTAGGCTTGAAAATCAATATGCAGAAAACTAAGGTAATGTTCAACAGCCTCAGGAAGGAACAGCAGTTTACGTTAGGTAGCGAAGCACTGGAAGTAGTAGGCGAATATGTCTACTTAGGACAGGTAGTAACCGCAGATCTGGACCATCAAAAGGGAATAACAAGAAGAATAACATTGGGATGGAGCGAAGTCGGCAAGCACTCGCAGATTATGACTAGCAGCTTACCGGTATCGCTCAAGAGGAAAGTATACAACAGTTGCATCTTGCCT
>JAJIZL010033626.1:4646-40001 GCA_023969395.1 Amblyomma maculatum
AAAAAAAAAAAAAAAAAAAAAAAAAAACTTTCTTTAGCTGAGGAGCTCGCCACTGGAAGAACGAAATTGCGTTTCGCGCCTCATTGATTGAAAATTTGTTAATTCAAGCGTGGCAATGCTAATTCGCGTACCTCGTTTGAGCCGGCTGCGAGTGGCGAAACTAATAAAGCATTTTCCTTGGTTATTTGGTTATTTTCCTGCTTTATGGACTGCGTTTTATAACCTGCAAGCAAGTTAGAAAAAAAAAAAAAAAGGTGGTGGATTTAAAGAAAAACCGTACACTGTCTGTTTGGTATTCCTCACAAACAACACGAAGTGGCACAGCCAACTTGTTTGGCACAAGGCCATCATCATTCGTAGCGCGAAAGAAGTTCCGTAAGAGGCCACGACGAGTACTCTGTTGACAAGTCGGCTACTTTTTGTGGGTTAAATCTGTATATTTGAAATGCCTTAAGAGTAATCTGTCTACGCAATTTGCGTTTTTATATTTCTGTCTGTAATCACTCACCTCTATAATAACGCTGGCCCGGACGATATGCGAAATTCTTTTAATTAGTTAATTTCCTATTTTTACCGTGTTTGATGAAAGAGAGCAACTATCAGTATGATGTAAAAAATAGTTCTGCTTCTTCCGTGCCATGCAAATACTGTTTCGTTAGTTTCAAACTCACAATACGCGGTAGCTTTTATTCCGCTCTGTTCGCGATGCCCGTAAAGGAGCGATGACGATGCGCGCATACTCAGTGCCATCCTCTACGCTTTACCGCGCGGAGGTATAAGGAAAGGGGATATTATTAGCCCTAACACATTGACAGGACTTCACAGTAAGAGGCCAATTATGACCGGAAGTAAGTAGTCCAAAGTTGACAGTCACCTACCTGTCAAAATCCGGAAACATCTGCCGAGATTCGCATTAACTTATCTCATTTCGTATCATCGTTTCATTAGCTTATCTTTTGATGTCCTTGTATTTATCCTAGCAAAATAAATATACTGTCTTCATCACATTTTTTCTCAAAAATTTATTCATTAGAAATTGCGTAAGAAATATAATCTTTGTGTAAACCTGTGTTAAATATTCCCGCGTTGCCACTTTGCTGTTGAACTTATGATATGTATACTATGTGCATTTTGACAGGCTAACTTCGGGACCTTCTTTTGTATATTTTTAATAATGAACATTTAGCGCACTTCAATAAACCTTCAAACTGATAGTGGCTTATTTGCCACTTATTTGTATAGAGCACAAGAACCAGTTCATTCGCACTCGGACACCTTGATGTTGGCGCCGGCGTGTGCTACGTCATTTTTATTTTTTGTATATGATATTCATGAGTCCAACAAATTTTGATGTTCACTACTGTGAGTGGCACGGCAATGTTAATGAGTCAACTATCGGCGGGAAATATTCCACAAAACATGATTTTATTCCTGTTATATCTAGGTTTAGCCACGGTATTTTCGAATGTGTGGATTTCTTTAATCCTCTTTTAATACCGAATCACAGGTAACCCCAAACTAGGCCAGTCGCCCCCCGCATTTCGTCCTGAGGCCACATCGCACGTACAGCAGTTCATTGCTTACCTGTAACAGTCTAATAAAAAAGTCAACACTAAACACATTCAGAAAACAATGAGACGGACCAAGTAGAGCTTCCACGTGCGCCTTCCATCATTTGGAGAAGCGGAGCCCCTATTTGTGGCCATGCATGCAAGCTCTCTCCGATCCTGCCTAGATCCACTCGCGACATCGTAACCACGCTGTTCTGTAATAATCGCGCTTTGTCTGAAACCCCCCCCCCCCCCCCCTTCCAAGAAAACAAAAAGGAGAGAATTTGCGCACTCCTTTTGTCTCAACGCAAACAAACAATCAAACAAACAAACGAACAAAAAAAAACTAAACAGCCCTCTGACGCCGGTTTACAGCGCACGGCGGAAATCCGGAGCGTCCCGCTCGTACTCAGGCTCTGGGGAGGTCGTGCAGTTGCGCCCAACCTTTTGCAGGCTGCTGAAGCGCCCACGGATAATGGGCTGCCGTCTCGGAAAATAAGCCGTGATGTGAAAGCACGGCGTCTGCAAAGCTGGCGGGACCGCGGCGGTAGCGCGAATGAAGAAAGAAAGGGGCGCCGAGAAAAGCCCGTAACAAAAGGATGACGTGCAGCAAAAACAACACGCCAGCGGGAGAGATCAGGGCGGGTGAATCGGCTGCCATCATTATCGTGGGCAGCGTGCTGGTTGCGTCTAAGGGGCGCCTCACAAAGGCGCCCTGACAAACGCGGCGGCGCACCGTGGGTGCCCCCTCCGGGCCAGGATGCGCTTTGGGACGCGCTTCAGGGACGCCTGGGTTTCAATGAAGCCGCTTACGGTTTCGTTAAAATGGAATGCACCGCCTCCTGCTGGCTTTCGGTGAGCGTACTCTTTGGCGCAGGCCCCGGGTCGGCACAGGGGTGCTGGGCGGCTGCTTTTCCGGTCCACCGAAGGTAAAATGTCACCCAGCCACCGAGAGGTGCGCCTCCACACAGTATTAGCGAGCCGCCACCGCGCGATGCGCAGCGAGCGAGCGAGCTCAGCGGAACAAAAAGAGTCGTCTAGCCAACCTGGCGAAGAAGAAGCAACCTTGGTGAGGAAGACGACTGGGAGAAGAAAAAAGATGGACTCCGGACAGTACGGACACGTGTAGCATCATCTATTAGTTTAATTCTCAATAAACAGTTTGAAAATGCAGCAAGAAAGGCATCCTGAATTTAATCCGAACAGCATCAAATAGCCAAAATTGCCGGAAGAGGGACTGCGGAAGAGGGGCTCACCAAGATTTCTCGAACGGTGCCTCCCGCTATAGTAGATAGAAAGCGGTCCCAAAATTAATCCTCCTCCCCTACTCAACGGCCTCCAGTCTACGGTGCGTGTTTGGAATACTGCTTTGTTCGATTGAACGCTAGACGTACTACATAAATTCAATGTCAGCGCTTCCTCCTTTTGCAGTCAGCATTATGCCAAGTGTCAGCACTTCCTTTTGAGACTTGTCAGTGGTCAAAATCATTTCATTTCATCATGCCTTGGACGATGATGCCAAGCACATGGAGGATCAGAGATGACAAGCATCCCAGGCGCTGCTGCCCACACCAAGCTTTTTTTCCAAGGTGCAGTGGGTATGAGAGGAAGAAAGATTAAAGTTTGGATACTGCGCTTAGGGTGAACCTGCGCAGTGGTGAGCTACAGTAGAAGAAGGTGTAGTGCATACAGAGGTCGCGTCTCGGATGCTGATAGTAATACTTGATACCGCAGCTATAAAGAAAAGATCGCCCCGAAGAGGGCGATCACGGCTATGGAGCTTCCGTTGTCCTGGCAGATGCGCCAACTAATCGCCTGTAAATCCTGTGACTTACACCATCGAAGAGGAGAAAGCACTGGGCGCAGTGCACGCGGCGTCGCTATTTAACTGGTAACGTCCGAGTGTTTACACATGTACTACAGTCCAATATAAAATGAATTATTAAAAGGGCATTTCTACGAAAAAAACAATGAAACATTTACTGCATAAGGAATCTTGCACTATGAAGAACCAAATTTGAATAAAATTTCAATCGATACTCATTGGTGACAAATTTACACTAGGTCTTTCATAAAATTTAATTTCCTTTAGAAGACAACACTGCGTCCCGACCTGATTCTCATACAGTCATATTTGTGAACATTGACACTTATAAACATAGTTTACGCAGCGTATGCAAGACGGGGACACAGAAATAATACATGATCAGTGTCGGCACACTCACATTAGTGTGCAGATGCTTATATTTTTATGGCCTCGTTTCGCATTTATACTCAACTCATATGTATAAATCAACGAGGCCATCCAAGAACTGGGAATTGTCCTTGTTGGCTTGCTTTTTTTCTTTGTTTTTATTTCATGTACAATAGCGGAGTGGAACTTGGCAACTATACCATTGTCCCTTCAACTGCATTCTTAATTATTACCTTGCAATTATTGCTGCGCTCTGTATTTTTACTACAGCGTACTTTCCACCTTTCTTAGATCTGGTGTTCATATTAATTGATAAATAAAAGCAATAAAATAAATTATAAGCTCTCGCATAAACTTCAACTGGACTAGCACGTTAACTTCTAATGATATCAGATAGGCCTTTTTCAGTGAAATACTACTTGTTAAAGCAAAAATAAAGGCCTAAACCGTTCATACGCGCGTGGTGTCAGTATCAGACTCGGAAAAGCGATCGCACGTTCTGCCCATGCACGTTGACAGCTGTTACACGCCTATTTGCGCGATTCTGTATTGCGCGGTTGCAGTGTGACAAAATAAGCGCTTAATAGGCTAAGAATGTGAAAGTGGATCTCTTCCAGCTGCACGCAGGGAATCCTACGAGGACGTCAGGGATGAAAAAGGAAAAGAAATCCTGCTTCCATGCTGCATCTTGCAAAAGATTAGAGGCGACAGCCAGGAAATGGACGCTTCGTCGCACACATTTATTTTATTTATTTTTTTATTCATTTCAACCTCAAAGGACCCATTGAAGGGGTATTACATGAGGGAGTGGGTTTCAGGGCATAATATTGCTTCGAGTGATGCTTTGAACATTGATGAGTATGTATGGAGCACGACGTCGGCAGGCAAGTCATTCCAGGCTTTTGCTGTGCGAACGAAAAACGAATATAGATGCGCAGATGTGTGGGCTTGCGGAGGATGGGTTGTCTTTTCGTGGTTCGTGCGGCTGGAGATGCGGTATGCCGGGATGATAAAAGATTCGTGCGAAAGATGATAATAGAATTTATGAAAAAGAGATAGTCTCGCGATGCTACGCCGGTTAGCTAAATTTGATAAATGAGCATTGCATTTTAGTTTGGTTACCCTTTCATGATAAGAATATGCAGAGAAGATGAATCTAGCGGCGCGGTTTTGTATTGCTTCTAGCGTGTTAGAAAGATTAAGTTGATTATTGTCCCAAATAGCGCATGCATATTCTAGTTTGGGCCGTACAAATGTTACATAGGCTAGTGATTTTAACGATGGTGGTGCTAGACCTAGTGTTCGCCGAAAATACCCCAGAACTCGATTTGCTCCTTTAGAAATTTGAGTTACGTGGTATGTCCACTTAAGATCATGTGTTAAGTGAAGGCCAAGGTATTTATATGTGGTTACTGCTGCAATTTCTGAATTAGCTATTAGGTACTTAAAAGGTGGTTCAGAGGGACGCCTGTGAAAAGAAAGTAAACAAGTTTTTTTTTCACGTTAAGAGGCATGAGCCATTTACTGCACCAAGTTAAAATGCGACCAATGTCACATTGAAGAAGTTGGCGATAACCGTGAGTGATTATGGGACGTTACACAACACAATCGTCAGCAAATAGGCGTATATGTTACAGCATATGACAGTTGGCAGGTCGTTTATATAGATAAGAAAAAGCTGGGGGCCCAGGACTGTGCCCTGGGGTACCCCAGATATAACAGAGGAGTGAGAAGAAGAGCATTTATTAGCGAGAACAAACTGTTGCCGGTTAGTTAGAAAGTTACGAAGCCAGTCAAATACCAAGGAATTGAGATTAAGCCGTGAAAGTTTCAAAAAACGCCGCCGGTGGGGAACTTTGTCAAACGCCTTTTCGAAATCTAAGAGGAGGGCGTCCACTAGAATGTTGTTATCAAGGTTGGAGCTTAGGTCATTAATAAATAGAGCTAAGTGTGTGTCGCAAGAAAAGCCCTTCATAAAACCATGTTTGCTGACGTGAAAGAAATGAACAGATAAAAGAAATTTTATAACGTGAGAAAAGATTACATGTTCCATTAGTTTAGACGGGACGCTATAGTAAAGGATATAGGACGGTAATTATGACGGGAAGATGAAGGCCCTTTTTTTGGTACTGGAATGACGTTACCCACTTTCCAGTCGGGCGGTACAATTCCTGATGAAAGCGATTGCTGAAAGATATGAGACAACAGGACACTTGTAATATGTTTTGTATTTTTTAGTACCTTTGCGTTAATATGATCAATACCTGCTGATGACATTAGTTTCAAAGAATCAATTAATTTAACAATGCCGTGGGGTTCGAATGATATATCGGGCATAGCAGGAAAACCAAAAGATGGAAAATCTGGTAGGTCCCCATCTGGTTCACGAGTAAATACCGAACTGAAGGTCAGATTTAATACTTCAGCAACATCATGTTCCGCAACTGTAGCCATATCATCATCATGAAGTGTTATTGGGTTGCTAGGGTTAGGATTGATACATCTCCAGAATTGACGAGGGTTTGTGCGTAGCATTTAAGGGAGCGTGGTATTAAAAAATAATTGCTTAGCTTTAAAAACATGGGCGCTAAATTGTTTTTCGGCTACGTAATACTTTTGCCATGTATTAGGGTTGTTATTTCGTCTGGCAGCCCGAAAGAGTCTTTTCTTCTTGTTATTAAGACTCTTTGATGTATTATTGAACCAAGCGGTATTAACGCGGTAGCTTACAGTAATTGTAGGGATGTATTGTTTTACAAGACTATTCATTTTATTCTTAAAAAGAAGCCAGTTAGTCTCGGTGGACCTTCGCTCAAAGTCGATAAGAAACGAAGTACAGACATTTTCGAGTTCACGGTTGATGTTTAGATAATCGCCTTTATCATAAAGAGTAAGTGTTTTAGTTACTTTCTTAGGTTTTGGTAGGTGGTTGAGAAACGTGGCGTGAATTATTGAATGATCGTCCAGGAAGATATGAAAGGGATAACAGATTATCTGGATGTGACGTTAAAATCAGATCAAGTGTGCTAGATGACTGTGCGCTTTGTCTTGTTGGTGAAGAGATTAGTTGGGTTAAGGCAAAGGTTGGACATGTGTTCACAAAATGGCACTCGGCGGAATTTGATGCAATCTCAGAAGGGCAAGACCAGTTTATCGCGGGAAAGTTAAAATCCCCTAATATAAAGACAGTAGCATACGGAATCTTCGTGGTTACGGTATTAATAGCATCATGAAATAGTGGAATGAACGAGGCGTCGCTGTCTGGAGCGCGGTAAGTATTGCAGATTATCATGGGCGGAAATGAGGCACGAGAGTAGATGAACAGTATTTCAAGGAGTGAGTCAATCTGTAGATTAAAACATTGAAGGTAACGATGGGTGGCTATCAGCAAGCCTCCGCCTCGCCTGCCTACTCGATCGCGGTGGAAAATCTCGAAGCTCGGGAAAATGGTCTGCACTTCTCTGCAATCTATTAGTTCAATTAGCCAGGTTTCAGTTAGTACGACGACATTGTATTGGGTGGTGTCTATGAGACCTGTGAGGGCATCGCGTTTAGGAAGAAGGCTTTTTATGTTAGTATAAAGGAAAGATACAGTGTTGAAAGTCGAGTGGTGGGAGGGACTTGTGGATAGCTATGAGGAGCGGGAACTACCTGTTGCATACTACATACATAGTAGCATTGCCTGAAAACACGCTCATAGGCTCTGTAAAATTTATTGTACTTATCAGGCACACGATAACTGAACTCTGCCGCTAAATTTAGACTATGTAGATTTCCTGCGTCGTTTCTACATATCTAATCCAGCGTTGTGCGATTGATAGATGTTCGATTTTGTGTCAGCGTTACGTATATGCACTCTTAGTCCGCTACCGCCACAATATCGTCTCCTGCGGCAGTTAGATGGTGAGGACAAGGACGCAGAAAAACAGCCGACTGTTCGCGTTCGTTCGCCTTCTGCAGTTCTCGCCTGATCACCATAAAGACATAGGAGGAACGTGCAGACACGTTGCTTGTTTACAAGTAGGTGAAGTGCTTAAGACTATACCATATGATTTGAGATGTCAGAGCATCTTAAAGGAACCAAGGTTGTCCGGATTATTAGCAGCCCTACACTATGGTGCATATTCAATTTTTCCCCTTCCTGTTTCAGTCGTTTCTCGGCTGCTGAGCCAGGGACGAAGGAGCCGTGCCGGTCGTGTTTCGATGGACACGGAGTTAAAAAGACTGCCTTGTGTTGTGAAAGATCATACTGGTCGAAAATATTCTGCAACCCTTTGCTTCGATGCATCTTTCTTCCATCTTTCACTTCATCCTTCGCACTTTCCCGTTGTTTATCACTTCCTCTACTACAACCAGCCAAGCAGAACCTCAGCATCAGTAAGATAAACGAAACGATTCGAGCGTACCCCGCAAATTCATCTTGCAAAAAGGACAAGTTTCCTCTTTTGTAAGAGTGACGCTGGCAAGATGAGCGACATGTATGAAAATTCAAAAATAAACCGCCCTGAACAAAACGAACACCGTTCTAATGTACTACAACATCAGTGTGGACGGCAAAGAGGATAGGTAATGAGAGTGGTTTATTATGTGTCCAGGGATGAAGTAGCAAAGATGACACCTTGGCCTTTTCATCACCGCTGGCGGGAAACGAGATCGTTCTGCGAGCGACCGAGATTACGGAGTAGGCGAAACATTTTCCCCCTCGATATCTGCATACCGATCTTTGATGAGAATTGTTTGCCATGTGACGCACTTCTCACTTCCTATGCGTCAGCATCTGTGCTTCCCTGTTAAATTTTTTTTTTTGTTTCCTCCTGCGGCGCACTGGGTACTGAACTAATAACGCTATATGCAAATAGAGAATCGAAGCTCATATATGTCTGGGAGTGGAGACAAAGACGGAAAGCGTTGCAAGCCCCGAGAAACAAGTCACTCTGTGGACGCTAACACGTTCAGAGCGCGCTGGCTCACTGCGTGCATATCGCAGGGATTTATAAAGCCACGCATGTACAGAACGAGAATCCCGTTACGCTCACGGGGGAGCGCTCCGCTTCGGAGTATAACAGCGAGACGGCCGAGCATTTGAAGCTGCTGCGCTCAAGATAGTACAGAAGATACCAGTACATATGAAAGAGGCAAGTAGTGAACAGAATATCAATACAGAAAAGGCAGCTTGCTAGCCCGCGACGCGTAATAACCATGTTTGTCGTGAGCCAAACGGGATTCAGCCAACGCATGAAGGCTTGGGGCGCCTTCATGACTTCATTTCTCCGTTTGGACGTCTCCTCTTTATTGCTGTCCTCTTCTTTTGTCGTTGCATGGGGCCACGAGGAGGGTAGACATGACTAGTGCGTTAGCGTCACCCAAGCTACGACGTGGCCCGCTTTCGCCCGCGGTGTTGATTGTTTTCCTCTCACCTCCGTCATCTTGGCGCTGCTGTCCCATGAGTGACAAGTTGAGATTGATAGGGCCGACGTTGGCCCGGCTGGGGCCAGCGTCATCCTGCGCCTTTCATTCGGTGCGAATTATTCACGCGCTGCCTGCCCCAGGAGCAAGGAAGCGCCGTCGCGACGGATGACGCCGTCGCTGGAGCAGTGGCCGGCTCGCGCGCGTGTGCAGCTCATTACTCATAATGCGCCTGAACAATAAACGGGTCATGACAAGCCGGAAGGCACTAATGAAAGGCCCCGGTGGCAGGACCGGGTCCGCTCGATCAATCTTGGCTCTTCGTCCGCTCAATTATCAAAGACGCTCGAGAAATCATTCGATTACGGCTTTTGCGCCGCGGAACAGGTAGCCGCGCTCACCATAGCGCTTACTACAAGTGGAAGCCACGCCGAGATGGGTCAGTGCTACCCCTTGTCCTCCTGGCTCACTGCACCAGCTCCGAAGGGGCAGTACCGCGACGTGGTCAGACATTTGTTTCTCGTGTCCGGGGTCACGTGACCCCAGAATTACCGCCGGGTAACGCGGGCCGTCGCTGAGCAAACATTGACCCAGGACGGGAAAACATTTACTGGCCCATCGACCTGCTTGTATGCACTGCCGAGAATCGGGCTCCAGTGCAAACCGGGTGACGAGGGAGTAGGTCAGTCTCTATATGCTCGTGTGTACAGGGGTTTGCGGTGCTCCGCCTGCTTCGACTCAGTCGCTGCGGGCCACCCTCCACCTGTCGAGGTGCGTGCTCATCAGATCGTGGCGCAGGCGTTGGCAGCACTGCTCTCCCCTCCAGCTTCGTCGCACAATTTCATTCACATTTTTGAATGTCGTCGTACTCGTCAACATGAGCCGGACTATACCTAGCGCGAAGGTCTCTACCATATTCATTCAATTAACCATGTTCTTTGCTAGCTGCATTTACTTGACCCCTGCGAAAGTTTTAACCTCATCCGCCCACCTGAGTTTCTGACGCCCGCTGCTACGCTTTCCTTGCACTGGAATCCAATTTGTTACCAAAAGCGACCATCGATTGTCCTATCTATATACGCACTACATTCCCTGCTCATACTCATTTATTCTTCTTGATTTCCACAAGAATATTATTAACTCGAGTTATTTCTCTGACCCACTCTGCGCGCTTCCTAAATCTTAACGTTACACATACCATTTGGCGTTCCATAGCCCTCTGCGTTGTCCTCAACTTAAGTATAAAATCCTTTTCAATAGCCTCCAGGTTTCAGCCCAATAGGTGAGTACATGTAAGATGGAACTGTTTTATACTTTTCTCATGAGCGATACCGCTAAGCTCCTAGTTATAATCTGCAAATACTTTCCAAATGCGCTCCATCCCAGTCATATTATCCTAGTTATTTCCCTTTCATGGTCTCAATCGTCGGTTACTACCACTTTCAGCGTTTTATTGCCTATTGTGAACTGCTGCTCCTTCCCTAAGCTGTTCAACATTACCTTAGTCTTCTGCATATTGATTTTCAAGCCTACGTTTGTGCTATTTGTCTCTAGGCCACCAATAACCCTTCGCACTTTATCCCCTGAGTTACTTAACAAGGCAATTTTATCAATGAATCGCATATTACTGAGGTATTCTTCGTCAACCCTTACCCCTAACTACTACCATTCCAAGTCTCTGAATACTTCCTCAAAGCAAGCTGTGACTAGTACTGGAGAAATCGTGTCTCCTTGCCTAACACCTTACTTTATGGGAATTTTGTTACTTTCTTTATGCAGAACAGTGGTTTTTTTGCGGCCACTATAATATCTCTCAGTACTTTCACGTAGGGCTCGTCTATACCCTGATTTCGTAATGCCTGCATGACCGCCGTAATTTATACCGAATCAAATGCTTTTTCGTAATCAATGAATGCTATGTACAAGGACTGGTTATATTCCGAGCATTCTGGTGAGAAAAAAATGTTTCAAACCAAGCGTGCCAAAAATAACCCAGACACGCGATTAAAATTTGGGAACATTTTTTTTTTTTGTGCAAACTGGTCTTGGATTTGCACACCGTATTTCTGCAGCAGCTGCCCTTATACGTCCTCATTGCCAGAGCTCACTACGTTACGAAACCAGACCGGAGTTTAGTGAGACGACTGTAAATCACACCGGTATTTTAATTGCTAGGCATATGAGTCGTATACACGACCGCCTAGGCGGGAGTACAGAGGATATCCATGTGAACATAGAAAAATACTTAGTTCTGAGGGGTCGTGGTCATTGGTTGGGAATGCATTTCTACATAAGATGTACCCGTCGTCCCACGTTCCAACTTAAAATTTCAGCTCCTTTTGCTTTCACAACAACGCGAAGTTCTGGTAGTCCAGAGCCAGCGCCCATTAAGACGAGCACCTATTGATGATTCCCTGTACTTGCAGTTACGCTAATTGATATTCACCCCTAGCTTGCTCTCGTACCCGTTTGTCTCGCGAGCGGATAGAAGAAATAGAGTTTCGTAGCATAAAAAGATGAAAAGAAAAGGAATGGGTAAACCGAGCGCTCGGCTGTGGACGCAGGCGCGGCGCAGACAAATAACTGGGTAACCCAAAAGGATGGCTTCGCAAGGTGAGCCCCAAGGGAAGTTCGCTGGTGGCTGACGGCGACATCATCAGAGTTCAATGGCTCGCTTGACGACCTTTCTTCGGCGCAGCTACGGGGACCCCTGGCCAAAATACGGTTTCGAAGGGCAGCTGTTTGATCTTCAACTACAGCGCTCTTTTGTCCTGTTCAACCCAACCCCGGCGGCGCCGCAGCCTAGAACGATCCCTCTCACCAGCGCTCGCACGCGGTGTGATTATAGACTAGATATAAAAGAAATCTGGTTTTACTATATTCGCTGCTGAAGCTCATCCATGCTGCCGCTCTTTTTAAGCTGCAAAAATGAGCGAGCGCGCACAAACCGATCCGCTACGGGAGCAGATATCTAGCAACAGTATCGAAAGCTCTTGAATTTGCTACGCGGGATTGTAAAATTTCAAAAGAGGTAATTTTCCATAAATAATTGCATCAGTCGCTGTTGCCGGAGGGAATGAAAAGTTCCTGGGGCAACAACCATTTTGCTAGCCATGATACCAGCATTAGCTGTTTTATCGCAGTTATTTTTCAGCTTTTTTAGCACTCGTTCTTGGCACGTGTGGCTTAAGTGCTATTTACCGCATAATGAAAGCGATGTCATCTCCTTGGAGCGACATTGTCACGAAAAAGTGCGAGATGGACATAAAACAATTCCATGAAGTCTGCTTGAGAAGCTCCGATGACGGGCAGCATAGTGCGCGGCTTCATTAAGCCAACAAAGCGGATCGGAAAAACGAGCGCATAATTGCAGTAATTAGCAGGGTGTGAAAGCCGCTACTTTGAGTTTAATTGCATCGTACGGAAGCAAGGAAGGGCGTTATCATAGGGCTAGCTCGTTTGCTCGCAGTCATAACCCCCGATGAAATTTATGTGTTCTAATTTTTGTTTACATACGCATTAGACTGGCGCCTAATGAGGAGCCCGCTGCCACTTTTTTTGCTTCGAAGGGCTCCATCCGAAGTGCCTCAGAGTGCTTACTGCCTTGGCTTTGCAAGGAAAATAAGGAAGAAAAGAAACGTCTACATTCGCCGGACACGGTGACTTAACCAAATTCAAAATACCTGTTTTGTATGGGCAGTCTGCTACGCTCACAGGCGCATGGTGGCAGCGCAGCTCCCTTCTGAGAACAGTTTCATTTTGTTTTTCTCACTAAATTTTTTTGACGGGCAGTAACTTGAAAGTATACATCTTTCTTTATAAATGGATCCCGTAAACCCGAAGAGAACTCTAATTTAGACTTAGTAAATGTTGAGTGTGCAAGAAATTTTAGCACGCACGAGACATGGCCATGACCAAGAGAAGGACACAGGAGCGACCGCGTAGCTGCTGCCGCGATGGAGCGCCTCATCGCAGACATAGATGAGATCGAGGCGAGCCTGCGCTGTGCCGCGCTAGCAGGTATAGCGCGTAGTCGACCCCGTTCGTCCGAGCGCCACATCCACCAGGTCAGAATCACGCAGGACCCCTCTTAACAACCGCGCCGATGCATCCACACCGCCACCCCCGCCTGCTCTATCACTCGCGCTGAGTACGCAGTTAAAGACATCTTCGAAGTATACGATTCCGGGGACAAGATGAAAAGGACGGAGAGATCAAAAGAGCTCGGACGGTGCCGCTGTCTCATTTGGGGCGTATACACACCCAAAGCGAGTCAGCTCCCTCCCACAAGGGCATCAACGAGACAAAAGCGCGTGTCCGCTTCCAACTCGCAGTCGACAATGGGGACGTTATCTTTTTTCCTAATTAGAATGGCGGGGCCTCCTGCTCTTGAAGTCGTGATTGTATGAAAACCCCAGATTTGGGCTCCAGAGTAATGAACAAAGAATTCAGCATCATCCGCACTTGAAAGTTTGGTCTCTTGTAGCAGAGCAACGTCGACACTGTTTTCATTAATTAAATCAAGGAGCCATCTTTTCCTTTTTTGTTTTTATAAGGCTCGCCACGTTAATGGTGGCAACTTTAAATGACAGCTCGGATGGATCCATTGTGGGGGAAAGCTTACCGGACTGGTGGCATGCGACCCCCGCTACCACCGACCGAAGCTCCCCTCTCCCCCTCGCAAGGGTGGCTGGCGGTTGCAAGCTCTTCCCTCGTTACGCGGCGGCCTTCTCTCTTCCCCTCCTTGACATTGGGTTCGTCAATGGCATCGGTGGGGTTGACGTTGTTTTTTTTTCGACCTGTCGTCTCTGTTTCTTTCCGTAGTGCGCCTTCTTTCCGCGGGCATTTGACCTCAAAAACCTCGACCTCACCTCGAATTCAAGAAGTATTTGGCGATCTCACTCAAACTCAAACTCAGCAATATAGGTTGAGGTCCTCCAGGCCACCTCATCTCACTTTTCAGGTGACCATTGGCGACCTCACTTAATCTAACCTCAAACTCACATGTGAGGTTGAGATCGGGCGCTCGACCTGAAAAAAAAAAAGCATTATCAAATTAAACTGTAACTTAAAGCATACCTTACTTTATAATCCTGGGATATATAGGCAAACCAGAACTTTGTGGTATGAAGGCTGTATTTTACTCTTAATTTTATAAAACAATTCATATTCCGGAAAAAAGCAGAACTGCAGAGACTTCGTGTCCAACTCTGCACTAAAGTGGTGATCCTCTCCCCCTCCTCGACTACCCCTTTTTGGGTCGGTTTCATCCTAAGGCCTGCATGGGTGTCATATTACTACGCATCGGCCCTTAATGCAATACAAAGACTTATTCCCATCCGACCCACGTGAATAAGATTCGTATTAAGAATAAAACAAGCCAGTTCTTACTATATACTGAAACGACAGATGCTGTTGACCCTAGGGATGATGACGACAATGACGATATGCGCTTTTTCTTAAATCGAAAAAGAGTCTTCATGGTTGTCAAGTTTGCATTTAATTTACTGTACAATATCTTCCAACCGAATACATTAAATTAGGAAAAGATAGGAATACCTTCCGAAAATTTGATAGAGGTCCCAACCGGCAAAAAGGTTATGAGGTCCCAACCGGCCATTCCCTTCTCCCATATACTCGGCTCCCCTTCAAGCGGCGGTGAAGGTGACTTCAGCGACCTAGGTGTGTGTCGATAACTGTCTGATCCCGTGGCGTATTGCAAGAATTATCTAAATTGCTTCTTCGAACTCCACGCCTTCATTAAAAATTGGTTGTGGTTGAACTCTGGTTAACCCTAGTTGAATTGCGACAGCAACGGCGTAAGCTTCTTTTCCTTGCTACATTATTCCCTTATCACGCCCTATCAGTGTAAGGTGCTACATTATTGGGGACACTTAAGCTCATCCTTCTAGAGTATGACGCGAGAGCGTAAGCTACTAGTTTTCTCCTTCGTTTTTCTCTTCTTCTTCTCCTCCTCCTTCTCTTCGGCTGTTCAAGGTCAAGCAGGATCTTTGTCGGGACCACGCGACGGCTCAAAACCTGGCGCAGTACTGCTATCGCAATAAAAAAATACAGGGGTCGGAACAGCTGGGCAAGAGGGTTAAACCTGAACCACTTTGTTGTCGCGAACATTGGCTCGCCCGTCAAACTTCGCCTGAGCAAAATCTGTCCAACTCCCACCCGTGTCCAAAACAAGAATACGATATAAATACTTGTACGTCCGAACAGAATCCTGAATACCATTTCGCCAACAAGTTTGAGACAGGCTTCTTTGTGGTATTCACTTGTTTTCCTTTAAATATTAAACTTTGAATTTCACGGTGGAAGATGCTCAGTCGCGTGCGCCGCAAGAGCATCCAGAGAAGCTGTATAGTTACAGCACATAAACGTAAAATAAAGTCAAGAACAACAGAAAGGAGGCGAGCCCGCAGCCCGTAGGGACCGCGTTCCCTGCTATGAACGCGCTCCTCCCTTCGCCTTCCGTCTCTAAGCATCTGGTTTTGCTCAAGACGTGAATGCCGAACCGTCACCAATACACACCAAAGGCAGTGGCGTATGTGTGAGCTCCGCTTTCAGAGACTACATTGCGACTTGCAATACATACAAAAATAAAAAAAAAACATAAAAATTAAATGAGCGTGCCGGTAAGTGGAAAGAAGGATTGTGCTATGGGCCTCTAGAAAGACGCCGAAGAAAGATTCTGTCTTCTGTTGGGCAGCGCGCAAACGTACCTGATGAGTGATGACATACAAGAAATACATATAAAACGAATGCCATGCTAACGAAAGTACTAACAAATGTCCAACACTAAAAACAGAAGAGAACTGCGCTTCCCAGAGCGAATAGAAGGCTTGACATCGACTTAGTACTGCATTCCTCAGTTCTAGCATGTAATAGGTTTCATTCACGTAAATCTCAATTGATTAAAAAAAACGAATGTCTGAATACATTACCTTGACATCTGATCACAAAAATTTCCGTCCGATTAATATGTCCGTCTCGAACAGATGGCAGGACAAAAGGGACACACTTAATTTGCCACATTAAGTCCAGACGCCAAAATGTCGAACCAGCAATCATCTCAATACTTTTTTAGCTCATAAAAACATGTACGAGAACGCTTTCCCTTTTTTCTCTCTCTGCACCTAAATAAGCAATTTCAAGAAAGACCTGATATTATAAAGTTAGTAATCCCTTACCATCCTCCTGCATTGCTCGGTTTCACTCGAATTCGACAGATGAACAAAGGGCCTTAGCGGAGCAAAAAAGTTTTTTTTTTTTTGTCATTCAGCTTTACTGTATACAATCCCCAAATAATGTTTTGTCTTTTCCTTTTAGGTATAATGCTTGTCATCGGTTAACATGTGCAAGCTTCTTTCCTGTATACCAGCTGGGTCTTATAAGCTGCACCGTCCGTCCCATCCTATTGCATGCTTTACCGCTATATTGGTTATGTAAGGAATGCCAGTACCTTAACCCCATGCTGCAATCATTCGGCGTTACAGTTTTTTGGGGCCACTTGCGAATATATGAGAAGGAACAAGCAGCACAAGACCAAAGAGAGGTTATTCTAGGAAATATAAGAATATAAATTTAAAGAACCGGAATATAGAAAGATGCGTACGATTCGAAAGGGAGGACCTAGATAAAATGCTTAGACGGTCTTGTGCCGGTTTTCCTCGTTTGTTTGTGTTTTTCTTTTTTCTATCAGTGTCACGTCCTCTAACAATTTCGCTGCACCAGTTTCTTCAAAGTTTTCGTGCAATGTACAGCGGGATCCTTCATCGAATGTAAGGCAGCACGGGCATGCACACGACAATTGGTACTACTGCGCGCCGTCTGCACAAAGACGATTTTCGTTGGTTTTTGCTTGCTTGTTTGCTTGCGGCATCCGAAAAAGGCACCGCGGTTCACCATGAGTTGTGCTTTGCGCGCTCCTGGGTGTTTGAGCCAGCGGGAAGTATCTGCGCAAACAAGGCAGAGGGAGCGGGGGTGGGGGAGTGGGCACGAGGATTTTGTGCCTTAAAAATAAAAAGACACTCCTTCCATGAAGATCAGAGAGAAGCGTCCTCGGGCTGCGGACATTATGGTGGAACACCGAAAGCTGTGAAGGGGATGCGGCATCCGGTCGTCGAACGGCGGGTAACCGAGCACCAAGAGTCTGCGCGGGCACGCCGCGGTAGTACGCTCGAACTCTGCGTCAGAAGGGGCGCTCTTCGGAGTAAGCCGCGGCAACAGCAAAGAGCCTGTACCTCAAAATTTCCACTTCGTACAATGGCGACCTCACTCAACCGCAAACTCAGGCGGAGGTCGTGGTCCAATTTCGTTACCTCACTCAAAACATTTTGAGCTGTCGCTGACCTCACCTCCACCTTACCTCACTCCGTGAGGTTGAGGTGATTTTGAGGTTGAGGTTGACCTCATGTCGACCTGAGGTCGGAACCTCATGAGGTTGCCCACCTCTGCTCTTCCTCTCTCACGAGTTGTCTGTAGTCCGGTTGTTTAGAGACCGGCTTATCTTATTCCGATCCGCGAGGCCCTTCGCCGTCGGTCGAGAGAGCTGAAGGTTCGTCGACCTCCTTGATCGCAGTGACATGTATGGTGATCGATCCATTAATATAAGGTTAATATTTTTTCAGTGATAAAAAAGCTAAATTTATAGTTTCATGAACAGCGCTGTGCGCAAACGTTTTCAGTTTTTACATATGTTAATAAGAAATAATTTGAGTAGAAACATGGTTTTACAAGCGCCTGAAAAGTTAATCAAATTTATACCTCTAAAAGTAGGAAAAACTGTTTATACCTTCGGTTCCGCGTTCGCGGGGCCTCTCCAGTGCGATATCGTCTCGCGGGCAATGTTTATTCATCCGTCTCTTTCGTCGTCGTCGGCGCCGTGGGCCGGGTGAGTCGCAGCCTGCAGCACATCTCTTTTTAAAGCCGAATCATTTCAATCGGCTTAACTGAACGACCACTCGATGGCTTGTACAGCTTGTTAGAGGCTTTTTTTTTTTTACTTCCATTTCTTCGGGACTTTACGACGAGTGACGATATACTTATTCCACGCTGGGCAGCGGGGTCAGATGAAGTCTACACCTTCTCGTATTGTAAGCGTCTGCTTCCAAGATGTTAGACATCAGAAAGCTTGCGGAAGGCGCCACCTACACCATTTCGCCTGGCTCTAAATTTCGACGTGGCCGAGCTCCACAATTCATTTCCTTCTGCCTGACTGCTATCCTTCGCTACCACTCCTGTAAGTCCTGCCTGTCGATGAGTGCCGGTTCCAGCTTGATGGGGACAAGGATGTTCGTAGTCTTCATGCCATTAACATTTACGCAGGACAGAAGCCATTTAGGCGGCGGAGTGGCCCTGCAAGTCGGAAGTACACCTTAACTGTACCAGTTATCTTGAGACTCTTCCTGAAGATACGTAAGGTGGCTTCAGTGAAAACATTGCCTTAGGAACTCTCGCACTAGCGGTGATGTGCTCGAAGCCTCATCCCTCCGTTAACGGATGGAAAGCTGAGTCGATGATCCTATTTATTGTAGTCCATTATCGCTGTACGCTCGTAGAGATGTCCGATTCCTTCTGACAGTGCATTTTACATGACAAATGTTTACATGTTAAATGACTTATGCCAAAGTCATTTTCGAAGCACAAATTTTTCAGATAGCTTGAATAGTGGTCGGTGACCAGATGATAATTTCTTTCTGCACAGTGGAACAAATCCTTTGCTACTTGCTCCCAATGTTGCTCAAGAAACCGGATGGCATGAGTGGCTGATTTGTATATGCCTGCTTCTTGATGCACATTGAACAGGGGCGGCGGATGAGTTCTTCAATATGTGTTCAAATTCCCGACCACCAGACAGACTCGCAAGCTTTGCTCGATGCTTCACAGTTCCACCATGACCGTGGAGAATCCCGTCAGGGATCTTTTTTTTTTATATTCATTGACGAATTAGATCTCAAATTATTTTCTTGCCACTCTGCTTTCAACTGTAATATACGATCTGTGCTGCCAGCAGTGTCTACATACCAGTGAAATTTCGTTTTGATTTGGCCATCTGTGCGTGCTGTACGTATTCAAAACATTGCAGATTGAACCAATTGATTGATACCGCTGGGTTTCCATCAGCCTTTTGTCACTAGACGGAAGATTGGCAGTAACTCCTCGTACGTAGGTTACAACTTCTCTCTTAAGATCACTGCCATAATTTTTAGGAAGTTGCCTTCGAGACAGCGTGTCAACAGCAACAAAATTTATTTCCGAGGATATGTACTATTCTGCAGGAGAAATGCACCATGCAAAATCTTAGTAATCAAACTTCAGGGCCTGTCTAGTTCTTGGCCTCAAAATAGGCACTAAATGCTTGCGATCGGCTTCGAATGTGAGCGGAAGGCCAGTGACGAACTCGCGAAAGCTCTCACAGGCTCAGGTTTGTGCAATACCTTCTTCCTTGATCTGCGCGCCCTTCCATTCAGCCTCTGGCAGAGTACGGGGTACGGGAGGCATACGCTATGGGTTGGTATCCGCCTCTTCCTGCTGTTTTCGAAGAATTGTAACTAATCTAAACGAGATGAAATGACTAAAGGTACCACTGTGGGGGTCAAATATTGTGAAAGCAAAACTTTCCGTCAGTGTTTTCTGCAACATTTTGAAACGTTTCTATGAAACTCAGGTCTGCACCCACTAATTTGAGGAGCTCAGAAAACTATTCTATGAATAGGGAACATAGAACCACTTCGCACACACATCGTTCGCTTAGTGGCAGGCTTCTCGTGCGCTCTAGGCTTGTGTAAAGCGGATTGTGTTCGCTGGCCAGATCGAGAGAATCCTGACGGAGGCGGCGCAGTGAATTGTGCGATGTCAGAACACGTTGAAGCACCCACACGTGGTGCAAATTATCTGGACCTCTCCCTCATAGCTTGAGTCGATCTCGGACGTTAAACCCCATAAGCCAAAACAAACTGTATTTATTTAGTTATTTTATTTATCCAGAAATACTGCCGATCCCAATCGAGATCTATACAGGAAGGCACAAAAAATCTAAAAAAATCTAACAACTAATGTACAGAACATACAGCGGTGCAAAGGGGTGTGATGCAGGTGGTTCAGTTAGTAGCGTTCGTAATAATGGATGAACAAATGACATCAGATAATAGGAAAAAGCAACAATATATCCTGAATGATACATTAATTGATAGCGCTTTTCATGAGTGCGGGTAGAGAGCAATTAGTGCAGAGTAGTGTTACAATTCACACTGAAAATCAAGTAGTATTGTTTTCATAGGATTCCAAGGAAGTTCTAAACGTTGAATTAGTAACGCATGGTAGCAAGTTATTTCATTTTGTATACGCTAACGAAAAAAAAGGATATTTAAACTAACCTGTGTTGAAACAATATTCTTCTAGCGATTGTGAATGTTTTTATCGCGTAACTCTGGTTTCTGATTTTGAGATGTACCTTGAGGTGTCTATGTTTATAATGTTATGAATTAGTCGATAAAGTAGTTTCCGTCGCGCAAGCCTGGCGCGATTCTGTAATGTGGGTATTCCTGCTTAGTTTATCAATACTGTGGGGGAATTAGTTTGTCTGCATTTGTTATATATGAATCTCACTGCTTTTCTTTGGACTCTCTCTAGTTTCTCTATTAGTTTATAGGGAAATGAAAACCAGGCTACACTTGCATATTCAAGTACGTGTCTGACGAAGGAGATATTAAAAAGTAATTTAATGTCAGATGGCGCGCCTCGAAGGCGTCTCTTGAGAAAGAACAGCCGTTTTAGTGCTGATGACGTAATGAAGTTTACTTGATTGTCCCATGGGTCAGTTGATATTGTTACGTGGAAGATTTACAGTCCGAAAGCTCTCCGCACAGCTAACGTTGATGAGGCACCGATTTCACAACACAGCGTCGTCGTCTTCTCGGAGTCTGTTGCACTTCTTCATCCTCATCACGAACAGCGAATACAGCTAAGTAACACTACCCCCCCCCCCCCCCCCCCCCGCGGGAAAAGCACAGTCCCGGTGCGGTCTATGTTAGCGAAATAGAACGTTGAACGTTGACGGGACACATGCACTATTTCGGAGGTTGGAGCTGCGGACGGGGACTTCGGAAACACAGATTCAACTTAGTAGGTGGCGTCGGTCACGGGGCGCAAAACACGCTAAGGGCCAGTGTAACGGGGCAAAAGATTTTCACACAAGCCCACTCGACGGCACGGGAGCCACAGCAAAACGAGAGATCCAGGAGTGCAGTGGACATCACGGTGGCGGCTGTCGTACCGGAACTTTTGGGAGTCTTGGATTTCAGAGAGCCTGGCATGAGCTATCCCGCGGGCATCATGAGCGCGGGCGACGGCATCACTGGCGTAAGTACTGGTGGCGTCTGGCGCGGGTAGGGAGATGTCGAAGGGTAGCAACGGGTGTCGGCCAAATAATAAATAAAATGGGGAGTATCCAGCGGTATAATTTACAGATGAATTGTAGGCGAATGTCACAAAGGGGAGATGAACGTCCCAATCTCGATGGTCGTCAGACCCATGCATGACCAGCATGTCTGTGAGAGTACGGTTTAGACGTTCCGTGAGGCCGTTGGTCTGGTGGTGATAGGCGGTGGTGAATTTGTGGCGGACGGAGCCCGAACGGAGAATTTCGTCAAATACTCGCGACAGGAAACAGCGGCCACAGTCAGTTAGTAGTTCTGGAGGAGCACCATGATGAAGAATCACGTTTTCTAGAAGGAAGTCAGCGACGTCTGTGGCGCAGCTGGTCGGGATGGCTCGGGTAATAGCGTACCGAGTATCGTAATCGGTGGCGACGGCGATCCATTTGTTCCCCGAGGCGGAAACTGGAAAGGGGCCAAGGAGGCCAACGCCTATACGGGAAAACGGGTCAGTCGGTATGGGCATCGGCTGCATATGACCTGAAGGCAAAATTGTGGGCTTCTTCCGACGCTGACACAGTTCACATGCGGCAATGTATACTGCTGGACAGAGCGGTAGAGCCCCGGCCAGTAGAAACGTCGGCGCAGGTTGTCGTATGTGCGAGAGACACCCAGGTGGCCAGCCGTGGGAGCATCATGGAACTGTTCAAGGATGGTGGAACGCAGGTGTTAGGGAACGACGAGCAAAAGGTCTATGCCATCTGGTCGCATATTACGTCGGTATAGGGTGTTCTCGTGGAGCACAAATAAGGCGAGAGATGGATCAGGGTGGTCGGAGGTAAGACGGAGGATAATGGAATGCAGAGAAGGATTTAAGTGGTGTTCATTGGCAATGCTAGCAAAGGCCGAGACAGACAAGACACATGCGTCATCGTCAGAGTCTGTAGGACTAGGGGAGTCGACGGGATGACATGACAAACAGTCTGCATCTTGGTGAAGCCGGCCGGACTTGTAGACCACGGAAAAGGAGTATTCTTGTATTCGTAGCGCCCAGCGCCCCAAACGGCCAGTAGGATCTTTGAGAGAGGAAAGCCAGCACAAGGCATGATGGTCTGTTACACAGTAAAAGGGCGGACAAACGAATAAGGGCGGAATTTCGTAATAGCCCAGACCAGCGCCAGACACTCTCGCTCTGTGACAGAATAATTTTATTCGGGTGTTGAGAGGAGGCGGCTGGCATGCGCAATCACCCTTGTACGGCCGTGTTGTCGCTGAGCGAGTATAGCTTCTATTCCATGGCCACTTGCGTCGGTACGGAGTTCAGTATTGGCGGAAGGGTTGAAGTGGGCCAAGACTGGTGGAGTGGTTAGAGCAGCAATAAGCTCTGGGAAAGCTGCAACTTGTTCAGGCCCCCAATAGAATGAAACTTCTTTCTTGAGGAGTTGGGTGAGCGGACGAGCAAGGACTGCGAATTTCAGGACGAATCGTCGGAAATAGGAACATAGGTCAATAAAGCTTCGGACATCGCTGGATGAACGCGGAGTGGGAAAATCTCTGACGGCACGTATCTTGTCAGGGTCAGGCTGAACGCCGGAAGCATTAACCAAGTGACCAAGAACTTTGATTTCCCGATGGCCGAAACTGCATTTCTTTGATTTGAGTTGAAGGCCGGCGCGGCGGAATAGCTCTAGAATGGCAGAAAGGCGAGAGAGGTGGCTGTCAAAAGTGGACGAGAAAACAATGACGTCGTCTAAGTAACAAAGACAAGTCGTTCACTTGAAGCCGCGCAGCAATGAGTCCATCATCCGTTCGAAAGTTGCAGGGGCGTTACATAGGCCAAAAGGCATGACTTTAAATTGATAGAGGCTGTCAGGGGTGATGAACGCTGTCTTTTCACGGTCTTTCTCGTCGACAGAAATCTGCCTGTAGCCGGAACGAAAGTCGATGAATAAAAAGTAGCTGGCTCCGTGCAAACTATCAAGCGCGTCGCCGATGCGCGGAAGAGGATATACATCTTTTTGATTATTTTATTCAAATGACGGTAGTCAACGCAGAATCTCCAACTGTTATCCTTCTTCTTGACCAACACGACAGGGGATGCCCAGGGGCTACTGGAAGGCTCGGTTATGTCGTTCGCTAACATTTTTTCGACCTCCGTTTGAATGACGCGTCGCTCGGCGAGCGAAACACGATAGGGCCGCCTGTGAATAGGAGCTTTCGGACTGGAGATCTTCCGCGTAACAATATGATCAAACCAAAATATCTATGCTGTGTAACGGCGCGAAGCGGGATATTGTTTAGTGCGTATGAAAATTCATAGGAGTAATGTTTCATTATGACTCGTAAGACGGCTGATTTAGTTAAAAAATACACTTTTTTCATTTAGCGCACCATTCATTTACTGATGTCATTGCATGTCTAAGTGTTACATGGTCATCTGTCAATTAATTTCATGGTTCATCAGCAAAAAGCCTTACATTACCAGGAACACTAGTGGGCAGAGGTGGGCAACCTCGTGAGTTTTCGACCTGATGAGGTCGACCTCAACCTCTGAGGTCGGCGATAGCTCGAAATGTTTTGAGTGAGGTCACGAAATTGAACCTCAACCTCACGCGTGAGTTTGAGGTTGAGTGAGGTCGTCATTGTTCGAGGTCGAAATTGTGAGGTCCAGGCTTTTTGATGTTGCTGCGGCTTACTTCGAAGAGAGCCCCTTTTGACGCGGAGTTCGAGCGTACTGCCGCGGTGTGCCCACCGACTCTTGGTGTTCCGTCCGTCTGTTCGAGACGGACAAATCAATGGGATGAAGATTTGTGTGGTCAGATATCGGGGTAATATGATCAGACCTTCGTTTTTTCTTTAAAAATCAATTGAAATATATGTGAATGAAACCAATTACATGCTAGCACTGAGGAATGCAGTACTAGTCGATGTCTCAAGCCTTCTATACGCTCTGGGAAGCGCAGTTCTCTTCTGTTTTTAGTGTGCGAAATTTCGTATTACTTTCGTCAACATGGTATTTGTTTATATATATTTTCTTTAATGACATTTACGTTCGTGCACTGCCGAACAGAGAACAGGCTTCTTCCCTCACATTTGGCTTTTCCTTTGGCATCTTTCCAGAGGCCCATGGCACAACCTTCCTTTCCACTTAAAAGAGCGGTTATTTAGTTTCTCCTTTTTTCTGCAAGTATTGCAAAGCGCGATGTAGTCTCTGAAAACGAAGTTAACACGTGCGCTGCTGCCTTTGGTGTGTATTGGGGACAGTTCGACATTCACTGCATGAGCAAAAGCAGATGCCTAGAGACGGACGGCGAAGGGAGGAGCACGTGCACAGCAGGAGCGCGGTCCCTCCGGGCTGCTTGCTCGCCTCCTTTCTGCTGTTTTTGTCTTTGTTTTACGTTTATGTGCTGTAACTATACGACACTAACGGGGAAACGGTTCCTCTCTATGCTCGTGCGGTGCATGCGGCGAAGCAGCTTCGGAGACACCACCGTGTAATCTATTAGTTCGGTCTTTAAAGGAAAACAAGTTGGTTGGTTGGTTTGTGGGGTTTAACGTCTCAAAGCGACTAAGGATATGAGAGACGCCGTAGTGGAGGACTCCGGAAATTTCGACCACCTGGGGTTCTTTAACGTGAATAACACAAAGTAGCCCGTCTCAGACTTGTTAGCAAAATGGTATCCAGTATTCTGTTCGAACGTACAAGTATTTGTATCGTTTTTTTTTCTTTACTTTTTTTGGGTGGGGGGGGGGGGGGGGGGGGGGGGGGGGAGGGAGTTGGACATTTTGGTCCGGCGAAATTTAACGGGTGAGTCGATGTTCGCGACAGCAATGTGGTTCACGTTTAACCCTCCTTCCTAGCAGTTTCGAACTCCGTAATTTTTTAATGTAAGCGTGGTGTTCGAAGAAGCAATTTCGCCCATTCTTGCAATACGCTACGGTGTCACAGAATTATAGACAAACACCTAGGAGTGGCCGGTTGGGACCCCATAACATACACAGCGTTCCTCTTCGAAATTTTCTGAAGGTACATTTGTTTATTCGGCGTTGGCCGAGTTTTGTGATTATCTGGTGTGTGGTTGGCTTTTCCTCTTTTGTTTCTTTTGTTGGGGATTTAGTCATCATGAGTGGCTGTTATGGCAAATTCGTGCCTCGTTAATATGGACGACCCGAAGTATGAACAACTTTTCTGGGGACGAAACTGTTTCAATTTATTTATGCCTCGTAAATATAGAAACTCGTTGTCTGAGCAACGGACAGGGGAAGAATGCATAAAGCCCACTTGGGCCCTTGTATTTTTGTCTTGTTAATATGGGCATCGCTTGAAAAAAACAGAGGAGTTCGAACGCAAATTAAAGAAGGGCACACAGGCCGGGAACCTATGCGACAGCCGAGTTAGCCGGATAGCTGAACGAGTCCTGTGGAGTTGAAAGCGGGCGTGTCGTCATTTTAGGAGGGGGAGGGGCGCAAGAGCGGAAAGGAACGTTCACAGCAAACCGAGGATCAGCTAAGTAAGAAAGACCCTGAAAGGAGGGAACCGGGATTTTTCTGGGTGCAGTGGAAGTGCCGCAGCGAGAGGCCGCAGTCGGTAAAACAGCAACATGTGGTCGCAATACATTCTGCTGAGCGTGAGCAGAGGCCGGTAAGAGCGTAAGAAAGAAATAATAGGAAGAAAGACAAGCGCCAAACCGTGGGGGTGGGAGCTGAAGTTTTTCTTTTCCAAAGCACAATGTGTGCTCCATGAAGCCGTTAACGCGTTTCGGTCAGAGTTAAGACACACTCACGAAGTAGAGCGACAAAAGAAAGGCGGCGAGAATGCAACCAGGACCGGGCGTCCCGTCCTGGACGCCCTTCCTTTTCATGATTCTGGTTTTCTTCACAGCTGCACTGCCGAACTGCCACATTTTGCGCCCCAGGCGGTCGGTCCGCATGTCGGCTTCGCCTTGAGTCAACGATGCGGCCTTGACAAGGTATGAGCTCTTTGTCGTCGGCTAGCCGTCGTTCTAAACTGTACTTCAGCTTGCAGTGTTTGTTTCATAGGAACACATACAAGCGGCGCAGGAAAGGGCTGTTCGATAGCCCGCAGCAGCCTGCCAACTTGACTCCCTCGCTTCCTTACATCCACAGTACAAGGCAGAAAAAAGAGGATCAGAAGAATGGAAAGGCAGGGAGGTTAACTAGGCATTTGTTGGATTGTTAAAACGTTTATTTGGAGCCTGCAGTAAAATGCGCGCTCCGGATGGGGCCTACCTCTGGGCACCGGCCGCACGGCCTGGGTCCCCGCTCGCCGTTTCCGGCTCGCTGGTTCCTTGCCGGGCCAGCGCCTTAATGACCTGCTGGACGGCCCAGAGTTGTTCATTTTGATTGTCGCTCCCTGCGGCTGCTTCCAGTCGCGGCGGGATCCTCCCAGACTTAGCTTCTTCCTAGTACTTGTTGCAATTCCACAGAATGCGTGCGAAGCCGGCCGTCTCCGTTCGGCAGACTCTGCATTTGTCTGCTGGGTGCGTCTCGGGATACATTCTGTGCATCAGCGACGGGCTGGGGAGTGAGCCCATCTGTAGCTGTCGGAATAAAACCTTTCACTCTCGACTGAGCCCCGAGCAAGGGGGTGGAAGAGTTCTGCGAGCTAGGCGGAACGCCTTGGTTATTTCGTTGTAGTCGGTCATTCTGTCCTTGGGGCTGAACCACAGTGGCCAGTCGACCGAGGCGCGGTCTGTTAGCGCACGTGCCTCGGCGTACGTGTGCCGTCTCGTTGTTGTCGGCGTCGCGGTCTGACGCCTCGCCCGCGTGCGCCGGGAACCACTTGATTCTCATTTGTTTGCTACCATCGTCGTCCTTGGTTGCCTGCAGTATGCGCACCGCTTCCTTCGCTATCCTGCCTTTGGCGTAATTTCTCACCGCCTGCCTCGAGTCGCATAGCACTGTGTGGCAGGCGCGGTCGGCGATGGCCAGGGCGATGGCCACCTCCTCCGCTTGCTCTGCCTTGGTGCATGTCGTGCTGCGGTCGTGCGAACGGTGCCGGTCGCGTCGACGACGACCGTCGTGAAGCCGTGTATCTTGGCGTACTCAGCCGCGTCAACGTAGCCTGCGTGTGTGTCGGTCGCGTGCTAGTCTATGAGCGCCTTGGCTCTCGCTGCTCACCTCCCTTTGTTATACTCCGGGTGCATGTTCTTCGGTACCGCGTCCACTTTGATGTTGCGCCTGATCTCATCGGGGACGGGGAGCTGCGTCTGTTCCCTGCAAAAAGAGTGCAAAGAATCAGGAGCCTGTAAACCTCAACTTTAGTCTGACGTTTGGCATGACAAGAGTTAAACGCAAAAGAACGGAACTGAACGTAGGCGCGAAACGGGACATCTGCGAATAGAAGCGGCAAAAGCCATCTCAGTCAATCCATTGCCATGAGGGACTGGACCCAATTTCAACTAGGCCTCAGCCTCGTCAGGTCAACGGTAGCATCGATACTACAGGACTCTGATAAATGACTCAACGTCGGCATCGCCGCGTCAGCCACAGTCCGACAACGCCCAGCACAGTTCGAAGAAATAGAGTCAGCCTTGTTAATGGGGTTCGGGAATGTGCGCGCGAATGGGGCTGTTGTGAGCGACGAAATGCTTCAACAAAAGGCTCGCTGCCTCGGTAACATTATGGGTGCGTACAGTTCCTTCCCCTCCGTCTTGATAGGCTTTACCTGTGATGACTTAAGGAATTTTTGTTCAATAAAACAGGGTGATGTTTACTGAAAAACATTATTCTACGCTATGTCTAGGCTACTAACATCAGCTACTCAAGACTCAAGAAGATAGCTGACAAGATTTAAGAACAGACATGACATTTCGGGTCGACGGATTCATGGAGAAGGGGGTAAAATCTACAGCTCGGCTGTTCTTAATTACAAATTTATTTAAAAAAGCAGACATTAATTATAAAGTTCTTGCTCAAAAATATACTTTTCGTTTTTATTCATGACTCGTTATTATGGATGACTTGCATTATGGACAGTGTTGGTCGGAAACCAGTGTCCCTACTAACGAGGCACGACTGTATTCCTTTTTTTTTCCCCAATTTATTGTATTCGGTCGCAAGAAAATGTACAGTGTATTAAAAAAAAGCTTGGCAATCATCAATTTTTTTTTGCGAATTAAGAAAATGAGCATATCGTCATTGTTATCATCGTCACTAGGGTCAACGCATTTCTCTTTTCAGTACATAGTAAGAACTGGCTTGTTTTATTACTAACACAGATTTTATTCATGTGGGTCGGATGGGATAAACTCTTTGTATTGCATTATGGGCCTATGCGTAGTATTGTGGTACCCATGCAGGCCTTAGAATAAAACGGACCAAACAAAGGTTAGGCGAGGAGGGGGAGAGGATTGCTACTTTAGGGCAGAATCGGACATGGAGTCTCCGGAGTTTTTCTGCTGGATATTAATTGTTGTATAAAATCAAGAGTAAAATACAGCCATTATACGACAAAATTCTGGCTTGCCTATATATCCCAGGATTACAGAGAAATGTATATTTGATTTAGGTTACGGTTTAATTTAAAAATTTTTTTTTGTGAGGTCGAGCGCACGACCTCAACCTCACATTTTGAGTTTGAGGTGAGGTTGAGTGAGGTCGCCAGTGGTCACCTGAAAAGTGAGGTGAGGTCACCTGGGGAACCTCGACCTCAATTTATGAGGTTGAGGTTGAGTGAGGTCAAAATATTTTTTGAGTTTGAGATGAGGTCGAGGTTTATGAGGTCAACTGCCCAACTCTGCTAGTGGGATCATCTGTAAAGGGCACCTTGCTCCTTTGATTTTAACTTCGCACACGTATTTCAGTGAAAGCGTAATAATCTGATTCTGAGCTAGTTGGCGCATAAGAAAAATTCAATAAAAGCTACCAAAGAAACAGCCTGAACAATCTCGTGCGTTCTTCTGCGAGTCTTTCTTCTTTGTTGGCTGTTACTGCTTTAAGATGAGCAATTTCGAACAACGACAACAATAAAATATTGATATGGTAAGGAACCAAGCACACACAGGCAGACGTTAAAGTTCTTATGATTTTTTTAAAAACGTATTCAGCAAAGGGTCTGTAATATGATGTGCAAGACCAATCAGGTTAGTTGCTTTAAAAACAAATACAAAAAACGGATAAGCACACGAGACGCAAATACAAATTGGGCGCAAGAAGATAATAGGTGTCAACTTGACGGTGAAATTCAGCTCCTCTTTTCTTGCAAGCACTGCTAAACACTTAACGCCGGAACTCTCGTTCATGCATCACCCGACGGCCGGAATACTCTTCGTCCTGAGCAGAAATGCCGCAGTTAAAGCTAGATTGCCCTCTCTGTGCGCGCGGAGCACATTCGTAGTGTGGTTGTTTCTTGCGTCAGCTTTTACCGCGAAAATGCACTTTCGCCGAGTTTCTCAAAACATCGCTGAGTTGCTGAAATACGTGTCCGTATTAATGAACCAATTTGGACGTATCTACACAACAATTTCAGTTTTGTTCTAGTTACAAGGGAGGTAGTGGAGACAGTTCAGCAACTTTGCCCTACTCTTCGCTAATGCACCTATATGTTGCCGCTCCGTGCCCACTATGCAGCACACGCATCAGCGAGCTGCGCTAATTGGCAGCCTTTGCCCTCCGCTCTTGCAAAGCGCCCTTCACTGAAACGCACAATGACTTTTTGAGCGCTATTCAAGCTTGAGCTCCGCTTAAAATGAGTCTAGGCTGTTTACGTAAGACAGATGCCGGTCGTATATAATGAGCCCCAGGTGGATTAAGTGAAGTCGGGTTCGAGTGGGCGATAGGCGTGCACTGGTATGCGCGAGGCAGTGAAAGCCGCTCCGTTAACTGGCTGCCCCGTTTAGTAAGTACCCAAATAACGGACAAGTTAGATCCATTCAGCAGTCGCAGCATTTAACGAAGCCTCTACTGCGGCGCTCATTTGTTGAAGGAAATGGCTTAGTGAAGGAGCTACGGAGAAAAGTGGAAAAAAAGTACTCATTCTACAATCTGCATAACGTCCCCTGTTCTGTGATTCCGGAGAGCACCAGTGTCTGTCTGCTTCTCTGCCATCCCCTCTGTTAGCCATGTTCAGTCCTTTTCGTCGTTTGACCGAACCAGCCCGACTCAAGCCTTCTTCAAGGCTAGCTCACGAAATAAAGCATCGCATAAAAAAAAAAAACTGCAGGATAAGTATATTTCAAACATGGCGCAAATCTACGGCGCCTGCAAGCGCATAAACGAGGCACGACAAAGCGAAATTCGCAAACATGAAAACACCTTTGCGACGATTTCGTTCAGAAAAAATACACACAATGTTTTTTTGTTTTTTTTCCAGAACGAAATCCCACAGAAATATGGTGCGCCTTCCTATGTAGCCAACTTAACGTCGCCTGAATCCATTTTCATTCCTCTTAGTTCTTGCAACTGAGTTCGAGGTATTTACTCAGTTTATTTGATTCTTGCAGCGTTCTATATTGAATACGCTTCCTTTATTGAGTTTGGATATAAATATAAATTAATTTGTGCTTTGTTAAATGCTGATTTTGTTTGTCTGCGGTGCCTTTTCTTTTTTGCACCTGCTGCTTGATATCTTCCTTGCTTTTGTCTTCGTTGTGCCAAGTGGCTGTACATATATAACTCCTCCCAACTTTGTTACCAAAAGGCGACCAACGTTATACTGAAAAAAAAAAAAAAAATAAACAAAATGATGTCATAAGAAAGAGCACATAGCTCCGTACTTCCCTAGGTGAAATTACACGGGTGTTAGCTAAGCTGGCTGCTTGATACTACTTAAGATACTACTGCGGTTAATCAAATCTTGAAGAGCCCAGGTTTTCGCGGTACGCGTTTTCAAAACGAAGCTTGGCTAAAGAACACATCGAGAACACCTGCAAAACCTCAGCCCCGATAAAACTTTCATGCTTCGTTTAATCCTATTTAGCCTCTGATCCCCCCCCCCTCCCCCCGTACAAAAAATTCAGACCATGACCAGGCTCTAAATTCAAGCCTCATCATCTTTCAGGCAAAAACTCAGGTTTTCAACTACCCCGCTGCGTTCCCTGCGGTAAATGGGTTTTAGCATCCTCTGGGTACTCGTGGTATTGTCCAGCTTTTCATCGCATTTCAGAGGTGTTCTATAGATTGGGTTGCTTACTTGTACACAACTGCTGCTTTTTATTATCTATCCTTTTTCGGAACGTGAAGTTTTTTTTTTGTTTTTTTTTCATTTAGCGCTTGATGACGCCTCTTGGAAAACACGTCCCATCAAGAGATGACCTCAGTGTGTGAGCCGACTGTCAGCTCATCGTGGTATATCTTTCACTGTCCTTCACACAGGCATGCATAAAAAAAAAATAGCGAATGCGTCTCCTTACTGCTTTGCCTTGGCCCCTAAAAGAGCAGCGGTACTATGAATTGACCACAGAAGTTAACAGCGACTTAGTATGGGCTGCACTATTGTAAGTTGCACAGTAACGAGGAACGCTGCCAGGTATGCACGTATTGGGGGAGCATCATTTTACTACCTCTAATTTTTCACTGTGCTCGTATTATGGCCAACGGCACGACGCCCATGCTGCGTTACGACTTTGCATTACATCAAGATGAAGCCGGAACTTCCTATTAACGTGCCCTGCTCACATTTTAAGCTTTCGCCGGCTGTTAGCCACGTTGGAAACGACCTTTGGCGCTTTTCTTGCTTCTTCGGTGGCAGTCGGCCACTGTCACCAATAGAGCGTAGCCGACGTGCTATCGTACGGGCCTCAATGGTACCACGTCACGAAAACCAGTCCTTGAAATGCACGTTATTATTATATCGATCTCTGGTCTTCCTTCATCTTCAGGTTTCTTTTTTGCTCCTGGCCATGTGTGGAAGTGACTGATGGGATCACAACATTGATTATCATATGTAGCCAATATCCCGGAGAACAGATCGCTAAAAGGCCGCAGTCTACCCGCTGCCCAAGCTGCCGATCGACAATTATGACGACGGGCGGGCATTTTCTCGCCTTTTTTAGCTATCTCTTGGAACAAATTAAAATAATTAAACGGACACCGCTTTTAACATACATGAATCAAAACAAGACCAGATATATAAAACAAATGGGAAACGGCCTCTGTTTTTGTCGCGCCTGAAGCCCATTCTTTGTTTCTAATGGAGCGTTTCAATCGATGCAGGATGCACTGGTGTAAATTTAGCAAATCGAAAGCAGCTCGTATATGTTTTTTTTTCCTTTTTTCCCTCTCTTGATCAATTCGTCCTTGCAGAAGTAAATATATTATTCCGTCTTTCGCAGTCGGAGGACTAGAAACGCGGCTTCTTCCTACGGAAACAATCCAATGACGGGCATATTCAACAAATTCCCAGCAGGCTACTGCGTAAATCCCCAAAGATATGGGTATTGCGTATAGTAACAACTCGAAGGGGGGGGGGGAGGGGGGGGTCTACAACCTTTCAAGCCAAGTCTCTGTCAGCGGCATAGATCCCTAGCAGCCTCCACTTGAATCTTCATGAGTAACAGAATCGTTTTCTTCCTTGAACATTTTGAAGGAATGCATGGGGACATGGCGAGCCCTGCACGTGGTCATTCGTAACGAACGCGTCTCTTTCTGAAAGTGGCAGCGTGCAGAAAACTCACCACGTTCGGAGCTATGCAAGTGCAGTTCATTCTGATGAGCCCGCGGTGGGATTAAGCGGAGTCGGATCTCGCCAGAAGTCAGAGCTGCGCAATAATGGGAACTGTCGCTTAGAAAGTTTCTTTGAGGCCATGACATCAATCATTCTGGGTTGGGTCGCCCTGTGAAATCCCCAGTTTAGTGTTGGCATGTAAAAGACCACTAAAATGCGCTACATGGAAGGTCTGTATCCGTGAGTGGCTTTAGAGTGAATGTAAATAATGAGGGAATTAGAGTAAGTGAGGCGTGGGGTCCCATTACGAAATCAGACCCAGGAAAAGCGCTCTTACGAATCACACATTCCTCTTTAGTAGCTTTATGCTGCATACAGCAAGCAAGCGACATGGTCAACGATAGTTCATCTAATGTTTAATATGAGGAAGCTGTCCAAAGTGTTGTGTTTGCACAAAACCCTTCGTTTAGTAAGTGCTGCTCTGAACCGAGAATATATACTATCTCCTAAGCGCGAAAAAAATGAACGGTACCGCATTATGCTTTACTAATCGCTCACCACTTGAAAAGACAAAAAAGCCTTTGGCACTTGGTATGATTTTAACTTACGTGCAAAGGAAGGGGCACGTGTTCTTATCATTTCTGAAGTAGGAAAATTTTGGCTTCAGCCTCCATCTGAGGAAATAATAGTAGTCTTTTGTTCGTGCTGCTGAGTTCGTTCGTGTACGCAGTGATCGGCAGTCACGTATCGAAGAACAGTTTCCGGTGACGCCTGTTTGCTGATGTCATCGTGCATTTAAAAGGAGAAATTACTAATCAGCTACTGCAAAAGCTTGCTGGGCCTTTACCATATCTCCTATTCGTTAACATTAGTTCTGAACGTAAAAGCTAAGTGCATTTCGATTAATTTAGACATCCATTCACGTCGCTGAACCCAAGCGTAGAGTAATGTCAGCCCTAATGTGAGAGCTCTCTCAAAGCTAACGAGGCTATGCTAAAAAACATTTTGTCTTTCAAAAAAAAAAAGGTAACAGTGGTGCACACGGTCTTCAAGAATAAAATGATATATTGGTACTAAGAAAATAAAAAGAGCTTCGGTGACTGTTATCACTCTCGAAGAATTTTCAGTATCAGTATGAGAGGTTCTCACTTATGTATTCCAGTTCGGCTCGGGAGCCCAGTGAAGAGCGTTTAGTGCAAATTGGAATGAATTAAATAACGGAGGTGAGGCCAGACATTCCTAACCGCGCTAGCCGTGCTCGCGGCGATTCAGTTTTAGAAATGCACATATAGATCTTCACTCTAGTGACGGAAAGGGAAAGAAAAAAGGAGCAGCAACCAGTCTGGTTGGATAGAAACCTATGTCACGAAGTCGTGAAAGGGTCACTGCGCTAAACAGGACGATCGTAACTATAAACATCGGCAACCCAGACAATGTCCCGAAAAGCGCTCCTATTTGCACTTAAGGCAAGTCTTGCGAGTTATTCGCAGCGTGTCTGTCACGAAACGCTGGACATTTTAGTGCACCTGTGCTTTTATTTCACTTCTTTCTTCTGTGTGTGATTATTGCTGTTCTCAGTTGAGTTCTGCAGCGAAATTATGGACAGAAGGCCACAGATAACGACACTGGATTTTTTTTTGTCTTGGAAGTTATCAGTTCTTGAATTAACTTATAATCTGCCCTCAACTGTAGACGCCCAATCAAAAACTCTGTACGGCAGCCGTAGAATTATGCAGCACACGCCATAAAATAAACTAAGTGCGATTCTCGCGCATGGATCCAAGCTCTAAAATGCCACGCGCGCTACATGTGTACTAACATATGCACAAAAAGACCAATGATCACCGGTTTCTAATATTAAGTGTCTTATATCAGTCCTTCGTAATATGTCTACTGCGAATATCGTCATTGATGACTTACTGATGGAAAATACAGCGCATCAGAAAGACGGTCACTAAACGAGTCGACAACACCTTCGCTACTGCGCTATCTGGAAGTCGCTTTTTAGTTTTACAGCGAGAATCGTCGGGCAGACTTCCTCTGAGAAAAATAGCATCACTAACGTAGTATGTGTTCGAAGAAAACTGCTGATTAATGAGAACAAGCATCACGTGGTCTCCGAATCGTTAACAAAATCTTACGCAGATTAACGGACACACACGCACACACACACGCACGCACACACACACACAC
>JAJIZL010033626.1:40401-56049 GCA_023969395.1 Amblyomma maculatum
ACACACACACACACACACACACACACACACACACAGAGAGACGGGCGCACTGATAGAAAGAGAGAGACGCGAACACAAGCGCGCGCACGGGAAGCTCGAGAATATCGTCAGCCATTCCTTGAGGAGGCATTGAGTAATGTCTTGGTAAATTTGAGGTATTTTTGGGTGCCTCATGAAGCCGAAAAAGTAAAGGCAGGATTCCCCTCAAGGTGTTTACAGAAATTACCGGAATGAAACTAAGGAAATCAAGCCGTAGAGAGTTCAGTCTTAGCTTCGGAGAACACATTTTCAGACATCGCTAGCTTTGAGAGGCGAGCGCTCAAGCTACTGCGATATACAGCAGGAGGACAGACCAGATAGTGTGGCTGTATACAAACAACATTCGCGGTAGATATATACGGTTGCCCTCGGAACAAGTCTAAGGGCCCCTACCCCCGCAATTTCATCATTACAGAGACTGCTTCGGTATAGCTGTACGGGACTATAGTCATGTCTATCGCTTGTCAGAAGCATTGCTTTCCTAGTGCCCCGTCGGAGTGCAACGTGATTGCCTCCAATCCGCACACCGAGCTCTCACCACGAAGCTGAATATACGCTCTACAACAAAGGAACACAGGCTACACCACAGGAGCGTACTTATGCGTAGGCTGCCGTGCACATCTCGTGGCAGCAGCAGCCAATAGCAGAGGTTCATCCCGGCCTCGGCTTGTTGGAACCAACTGGAGGTCACGCGACGTAAGCTGCACCAGATGAACAGGCGCCATCGTGTTATGGACAGCGACCGTCTACTTCAGCGGCTGCGCAACCATTTGCGCTCGCACATGGAACTGGAACTGCTCGCATGTGAGCAGTTGACAAACGTCACGCCCCCTACAGTTTCTCCTCGCCATGGCCTGATGTTTGGGAGGTCCAGCAAGACAAAGTCGGCATCGTGGAAAATCGCAGCACTCCTCTCTGAGCTGCGCAGCAACTAACCGGAGCCGTCAGTTACGAGGAACTGCGAGGCCACGTCTTCGTGCTCAACGACCTCTCCATTACAAGTGAAAGATGCTTGTTCATAGGCTTTAATCCTTGCCATTCATCTGCACAACGCGTGCCCTACCGGGCCTCGTGCGCCACGGCGGAGCTGCTGTACAATCGATTGGGGCTCGATCTCCTGCTGCTCCTTGCTTCACCGCCGTACAGGCGTGCTCTAGTTCCTGTGCAACTCCCGCGCCGTCCTCAGCCTTCAGCGAACACCTGAACCTGATTATGGTTCCCCACTGTTAAGTGAGATCAACATGCGCCTAGAGCTCTTTTAGCAGCGCGGTTGCGGCATTTTTGCAGTGTCCAGGCAGTGCGGCATTGACGCCAACGAACAAACCGACAAGCTCGCGACCGCTGCACATAACCTTCATCCTTGCGACTTACCCTTTGTACAGGAGGACGTGCGCGAGGTAACCTGCGACCACCTCCGACAGAACCTGGACCCACGCATCACACGAGGTCAGAGCATCATCAGCTTATGTTGTGGGCTGTATGTTGACACGGCTGCATCGTGCAATGATTATTTGTGGCATGTCGTTCGCGTGTGCTCAAGGACGGAGAGGTGTGCCACAGAGCAGCGGCAAGCGATGTGAATGATGAGGGCGGTCCATGTGAAACTTGCTCGTCAACTGTGCTGTGTCATGAGGCGCTCGAAGTCTATTAGACGCCAGGCGAAATTGTGGACAATGTTAAGGCATTACTGTTGCCGAATGGCATTGTGAGCACCAGTGGTTAAGCTACGGTGAGCATCTGTGTGTATTTCGAGCAGACGAGCTTGACATACCGTTCATTCCTGAGAAGTGTCAGGAGGTTTCGTGCACGCTACATTGTACGACATGCACTCGGGCGCCCTCTCTCCGACTATTGTGTACAATGTACCGAGAACTGTTTTATGTCGTGAACGTTTACATGAAGCGCATTATGAGACGCTGCGTGAATGAAGTCCAGCCGAGGCAGCCGATCGAAATGGCCATGAGAGAAAGGTAACAAAACATAGATGGCCGGCGATAACGGAAAGAAGGAAAGTAATGGGAGAAAACGAAGAAACGCTTTCACTGACAGAAAAAGAAAGAGTATAAAAACAGAGCATACAGGGAGCGTCTGCTTTCCCTCTTACCGCTTTTGCCCCTCGATGTTCATGCTCCACCTGAATCACCATTGAGGTTATCGCTGACAAGAGTGCCGGCAGACGTTTATTGAAGGCAATGCTTCGCTACGCTAGGTAAAGCCGCGATTCACGTGTCTGGTACTTTAACCTTCAAGTTGACAGGTACTACGCCTTTCCTTTTATAAATTAGGGTAAAATTGGTCTCCGCGTGGCACTAAATCTGACCTTCCATGGACCTTGCCCAAGTGAAGTGTGGGTGTCCACGATTCCTTGTGCAATATCTTTTCCTCCCTGTGTGCTATTTGAATGCACCCATAAGAAACAAATTTGTCAGCTTTGGCGACGCACGCCCGTTCTTTCCAAGGCCCACATAAACACTGCACAACGGAAATGTCCGTGAAGACTGGATACGCCACACCAAAAGTTTAAATAATGGCCGCCTTTTGGTGAACGGGAACTATCGCTATTTTATTTTCTGCCGCTTGCCCATGTGAGATCAGCCAGACGCCGATAACATCAAGTACACAACGCGCACTTCCTCAAAGGTACATCTGGGCGACCACGCCGCATAAGTGGAAACAGAACTCTAACAGAACCAGATGTCTAGTGTCATGCTTGCCGTGAGTTGTGTACAGCGAGGAGTTTAGAGAAGGGGGAACCACTATTACTTCGGCAAGGACAAGTGGGCCATTGGCACCACGCAGCGTGACATCATTCAGCGGGCCGCATATCTTATTTTAGGTGATGGAGAAAGCGTTGAACCACTCACTCACTGTAGGTGATAAATTATCCCGACATATTCTCCACGCAATACCCGTTTACGGCGGGATTATCTTTTGCGTGTTTTCTGCGATGATCTACAGAGCAGGTTACATGCGGCGGTTTTGAGCTTGCCTCGTGGAATTGGGACGGAAGCGTTGCATCACCATCAGCAGCTGCATCATACTGACTACGCCCACTGGAGGGCAAATACGTCTACCGCAGCCCTCCATTTAACTAGTTAACGTGCCAGCTCCAGACATTTGATCCCCAAAACTTCCTTACCTCATCCGCCCACTTAACTTTGTGCCGCCCCTGCCAAGTTTGCTTTCTTTTGGAATCTAGGTAGTCACCCTTAGCGACCACCTTGGCGCCGCATTACAGTCTCTGCCCATGCTCATTTCTTTTCATTGCTCTGATGTGCTCCTGAGCACATGAAATAAATGAAATAAAAATGAAAATATGTTAACTCACGTGTGTTGTTCTGATCTGACCGCGTCTACTCTCTTCAAGGCTCTTAACGTTGCGCATATCTTTTTTTCCCATTGCTCGCTGAGTTGCCCTCAATTTTGAATCGAGTCCCTTTACTAGCCTCAACGTGTCTGCCCCATATTTGAGTACCGATAAAGCACAGCTATTATGTTATGAGCGATACTGTAAACTACCAGTCATAATATAAGAATGCAGGCTAAATGTGCGCCGTCCGATTCTTATTCTAGTCACTCTCGTTGTCGTTTTTTTTTTCACTCTCGTTGTCCGGATCTACTGTGACTAGATGCACACAGTATGACCTTATCGTCTTCAGCGCCTCGCTACCTATCGTAAACTGCTGTTCTCTTCTGGCTCTGTTGACGATTACTCTGTAATTTTCCCTATATTAATTTTTAAACCCCCGTTCCGCTGCGCTTGTCTGGGTCATTGATCACGCTTTGCAGTTCATCTCTTGAGTTACTTAGTGAAGCAATACCATCAACCTAATCGCAGGTTCTTACGGTGTTTTCTATTATCCCTATTAACTGTTATCCACAACTGTTCCCAATGCTGGTTTCCGGATAGCTGCTGTAAACAAGCAGTAAACACCACTGGAGGGATGGGGTCTCCCTGCACCTATAATTAACAGTCCTCTTTTTTATTTTATAGCTTTATGGAGAATTTGGTGACTGTAGAACCGCTGTGTATATCTTCCACTATTTTAACGTTTCTAGGAGTATTGTTCTTAATGACAGGGTGCTAGCAAGGTAATGATATCGAGATTAACGCGAGTCGCAAATGCATTAGACACTGTGTTCTTCAGACACATATACCCATGTATTTGAAAACGCTAGTTGAACACAGTCATTAAAATGTGCACTGCTGGGCTCGATTTTGGGCGTGTACGCCTACGGGGCATGTTCACTGCGATCTCATCGGCGGTTGTAAACTGAAATGCAGAGGTGACGGCTGCGCGACACAACCGCTGACCCGTCATTTTATTTTACGGCACCTCGACTGAAATTGCACATGCCATGGTGCCAATTATTGCAGTGCGGAAGTGAATTTATTGAAAAGCTTGTGCCGTATATACTTGCTATTTTCACTGAAGCGTTCAAAGCAGAAACATGCACCCGTGCTTGGTGTATAGGCGGTTGGAGCTTTCATGCAACTTACGTGATCCTAGACGGCGGAGGCGGCGTTTGTTTTTTCTTGGAGCACAAGGCCCAAGTATTGCGATGACCATTTGGGCATGGCTGCTTTTTGGACACTTCCAGAAAACTGGCCCTGGTGTCTTTGTATACAAGTTTCTGCATCGTTGTGCTCTCTATTTTTGACTGCTAAGTCGCTCGTTTCTTCGTGAGAGCCGACGAGTAAGGGTAGATGAACAAATAAGCAATAAAGACGGCAAAGGAAAATCGTCCTAAGGGAAATTGCCCTGACCTACTGTTGTGACCATAATTGAACGCTTTGGCAAGAATTTGTCTGGCGCTGGAAACTGGTGAAGAGTAGGCTGTTATGCGGTTGGTTGGAAGAAAAAATATATTTTCATAATTGTTGTTTTATTTTGAAAATGAAGCATGAAACTCGATCTGGCGAGATCGAATGCTTTCTAGACGCATGCTCTCTACCTTTAGTTTTCCTGGTCCCAGCTTCCAGACCACGAAGGTGAGCCTTCATAATAAACCTTCCGAATTGAACACGATTGACTAACAACTAAACCTTGTGGTGGTTTGCCGAGCAATTGTTTTCGGAATCCTGCATCTTCCCGAATCACGGTTAATCATGGACTGAGTACACAAGATAGCTATGCATTGAATAAGCAGAGAAACACTGAGACCAAATGGCAGTCAGCCAGTGTCGATATAAATACAGCGTTCAAAAGACAAAGAAAGCTACTTTCACAGAAAACGAAGGATTTGGAAACTAGAACCGGCAAAAAAAAAAAAAAAACAAATTGAGTACACATGAAGTCCTCCCCAGCCTGCGATAACTTGCACCTCTTTTGATTGTGTTTTGGGGATCTCTGAGGCTAGAACATGGCCTCAAATTCACTTGCAAACGACAGTAAGAGGAGTCGTTTTTGTTATCGGCGTCACAAGTTCTAATCGAGCTGCAGCAAAAAAAAAAAAAATATCTTTTCTTAGGTACTATTTTTGTGGCAGTAAATAAGTCATGTGGTGACGGACGTATATCTGAACAGCCAGAAGGTGCCACAAAAAGGATTTCTACTAGGAATAAAATCGGATGCAGTCGTCCTCAGTGTCGTTTTTTTTTTAAACAATCGCTGCAACGGTGCCAAACAGGCTTGCAGCAAACTGAAATGCATACCTGGCATTGGCGTGTGCAGGCGGCAAGGGTGAGCACGCCCAGCACGATGAAGGCCGGGCAAGACGCACAGAAGCCTCAGATGCGCGACCCCTTTGTAGCTGCTCCGACCAGTCTGCCTGTCCAAAGTGGGAGCGTGTGCGCCCGCGGCTGTGCAGTCATTGAGTAGGCAGCAACCCGTTGAGGCGCTTTCCAATACTTGCTGCTTCGTACTAAAGTCACACGCTTCCTTCGAACGACCACCACAAAACCAAGCTTAGATGTGGTTCCGCATTGGTTTGTATCAAAGTATAAAAAAGAGAAGAAAAATTGACCGAAATATAGCGCCTAAATAGATTTAATATTGGCGCCTTTGTTTTCCGAGCCGCCAGCCAAACGAAGCCAAGTATTTGACAGTGCAGTGTGGTAAGGAGGAGGAAAACCTACCTTGTACGCAAAGTACCTGGTTGAAGTGTCAAGCAAAAAGATACATTTGTTTCAGCTGATGAACAACCAGAGATGTGAATCCAACACAAAGCGACAATTTATTTGGAGAAAGTTTTAAACGTTACTGTTCTGCTAGCAAGTAGAGACACTTTCTTAAGTTTAAAACGTACGCTCATCTCTGAAAGATAACCCACGTCTTTTCCGGCGCTTTATCTGATCAAGGAAGAGCCCTAAACTTCGCCCACTGACCTCCTCACTCCTGGTAACGTGCCTCAGATCTGAGGTTATGTTGCGCCTTGGGTGCCTTCCTCGCAAACGGTATAAAGTAAGCCCCCTAGTAAAAATGGAGGCGCTTGCTAAGAGAAACTTCGCAGCTATATTATCCACGTCCTTAGTCTTTGGCCAAAGTAGCACAAGCATTGTGCGCTTATTTTGGCTCGACGAATAGTGACAGCGTTAAACGAGGTAAATAGCCCTCGACAGATTTATTCGATTACCGCCATCCTCTGCACACTCGGCATAAATAATAGCCACGTACTGGCAATGTTTCAGGCGTCCAAACATGAAAGATCTCCCACTCTATACTTTGTGGGGTTACCTTTGTGAGGCCCCTAAACCACATTACGCGGACTCGGGCCAGAGCAGCCGAGGGCACAGCCATTTGGCACTGCGCGTCTGCGCTTCGTCTCCGAATGAAGCAAGAGTGAGAAGTTATAAACACAAGTGTTTATTATACAGACAGCTGCATTACAAACACTGCACTGACCCCCAGGCCTCATTACAATTAGAAGCCCAGCTGCAGAACCTGAAAGCGAGGCCTGGGGTCCGCGTACGCAAGGCACAAGATATATACTGACGCGTTCGCGGCAGAGTTAAGGGCTCTCGCAGGCCTCTTGGCTAATCAAAATGTCAAAGCGCGCGCGTCACGTTACGCAGGAGGGTGAGTAATGCAAGGAGCACATCTCGACGAAACAATTCACACGCCGACGGCTCAACGCGCGTCGCCACTGGAACTGGCCTACGGTGACGGAGAACCGTGCCAAATCAGACCCTCCCGACTCAGAAGCGTTGGGGTGGCACATGCGGGAGTCGCACTCCTTTCAGCCCTGCACTCGAGTAAGCATACAAGGTGCGCACTTTCACAACCCGCATGAACAGCTCAAGGCCGGGAAGCCGGAGGGAAAAAACGAACGCACCTGCTGCCGCGTCTCCTCGTTCGCTTCCTGCACGCTGCCTCGCCTCGAAACAAGAGTCCAATACGTCATCGGGAAGTGGCTCAATCGGACTCGAGACCTACATGGTGAGAACAGAATGGAGGGTTGGGTAACAGCAGTTATTGGATGCGTTCACTTCGAAAGGGTTCATCAGCATGACTGCCGTCCCCTCCTCCCTCTTGGTGACCCCACAGAGGGACTCTAACGGTTCAACAGCATGACTGCCGTCCCCTCTCCCATCGTAGTGACCCCACAGAGGGACTCTAACGAGCAAAACTAACTGCAGTGGCCGTTTATTCCACGTTGCTCAGAGAGCGATATCTCCAGAACTTTCTCAATTCCGGTCTTCCAAATTTAGGCAGGCGTTCCTTCATAATTTTAGGGCAAACGCTTGAGTCAGTGCTGGGCCATCTCTCTTGTTGGAATCATGTCACTCTGCGGTCAACTTTTATGAAAAAGTAGATGAATCTGATTTCTAAATGCTGTTGCTGTAATTGACTTCATGAAAGCTAACGGCCACAAAAACAGCACACCTTTCAGTTGAAAGAAAATATTTGTTTTATTCATTGCCCCATAATGGGCTGTCGTTGTGCGTCAAGGCTGCTATTGTCTATGCTGTGAACGTCTGTAATAAACGTACGACTGTTGTTTTAGAGCTTCATCGTTCCACTTGATCTCCATCTATTTTACCATTGACAATATAACATCTTTTCAAAAAAAAAAAGAAGAAGAGAAGCAGGATGTCCTCATAGGGTTCTATGCTGCCTCCATTTATGTTACCTGCGTTTAGAGCGATGTGACGGGTCTCTAGATCCACCGATGGATCTCAAAATTTTAAAATCCTTTTGGTTATATAGAATTTAACGTCTTAAAGTGAGTCAGGTTATGAGAGAAGCCGCAGTGGAGGGCGCCGGAAGTTTCGACCACCTGATGTTCTTTAACGTACACTGACATTGGAACACACACAGCAATCGAGCGCCCTAACCACTGCACTACGCGGTGGGGCCCCTTTTGTTACACTGGTATATTTTAAATTAATTTAAGCAATTCTGTTTCCACTGATCCTATTGTTCGGGGCGTTTTAGACTGTCCCCTTGAAAGGACGCGCTTGTTTTGCACCGCTTGAAGGAATGCTTTAAATAATTCATTTTTACCTGTGAGTTGCTTGACTAGGACTCTAGAATTCGCTTTTATTTATTTTCGAACGCGTTCCATAAGGATCCCTTGTTTTTAGTGAGTAAGTCTATACTCAACAAATCTGCTTTGCCATACAGTTCTGCGCATTCAAACTTTTATTGTGCTTTCCTTCTTGCCAAATTCTCAGAGCCGGTCATGCATGCAAAAAAGTGAAGAAGGCATTCAGATGAGGGTGGAAAGTTTGCAGGCGGCAGGATGGCCCAAAGTAGTTTATGTTTCAGTTGTGGAAGTGGTGCATCATAGAAATAAGTCTGGAACGACGAGCGGGGAGCAGAAGATATATTCTGCTTGCATAACGTATCACAATCTCAGGATAGTAGAACGACGGCCATACGTGTTTAAGGCCCTTAAAATACCTCTAAGTTTGTGAAAAAAGGATTACCAGGAATAAAACGAAAACAGTTATACTGTAAAAAGAAAAACAATATCTATGGTCTCATTCGTAATTTTGGGGCATGCAGAATCGCACTGTTATGTAGGAAAATTTGCATCCGCCTTACAGCTGCTCTATAAATATGCACCCAAAAGGTACAACGACGAAATTCTCCGAGATGGGCACCTAGCTGTACAGTGCAAGGCGTGTGACTGTGATCCACCTTGTGATTCGCTTTAAGACAGTGCCTTGTTTTCATATAAGCACGGTGAGAAATTGACGAGTTCAGTGGTGATCATGATGGACAGCTATGCGGCAATTAAGGGCAGTGTTAAGATAAAGAGCAACATTGAACAAGGGAGTTTTTCTCTGCCGAGGGTGAGGTCGAAGGCTCATTACCCAAGCAATGAACAGCATATAATAAGAGCACCAGGCAAAAGTAAAGCCTGTACCCATTACCTGCACCAAGGTGCCCTGCAGCATTGGATATCGAAACCTGTACCGCCCGCAAGTGAGGCATGAGAAATCGTGGAACTGTCTTAGATTGGGCTAACTGCGACAAAGTATATCAGTAGGCTGTCTATAACGTCACACCATTTTCCTCTGAACAACAACTACAAAACAACACACGCACACAAAAATTTCTTTGGTGAATGACAAACACCGCCATTGCTGTCTCTATGTTTGTAACACTTTTACTTTCACTTTGATTCTTTTGCAGACATCACACTTTCATATTTCAGTATTCGTATGCTCCTGGTCACGCAGTAAAACACCAGTTAGAAGTTAGCGCTTGGACGTTTCTTGTCTTTCGTCTAGCCTTTGTTTGAGGGTCACGTTTTATTGTAAAAAGTGGGAAGAAAAAAAGAGGAAGTAAAGTATAATGGGGAAAGGCAGACTGGTCGGCAAGTGGTATCGTAACCCTTTCACGCCATGGAAATGGGGATGAGAAGAAAGAAATGAGTGCGCATAGACGGTAATATAGTAATAGTACAATAAATGTACTACAATCAGCCCAATGAGTAAGAACGTACGGATTTTCCACAAGGCAATTGAATGTCGTGGACGACACTGTTGGCGCACCTAGCGAACTGCTGGCAATGCTTCTTCTGACCTTTAACCTTTTGGTTTTCGCACATTATGCCAGTGGCGGAAACACTTCTGAAGATGAAGGCTCGTGCAAGCAGGAATCAACTGGCGGGAAAAGAAAGTCCTGTTGCGATTCCATACGTCCACAAAGTTTCTCACTAATTCAAAAAATCGGCAAACCAGTTTAATGTAACGGTAGTAATTTCTGCCCCCCCCCCCCCATTTTTATGTATATTGTTTTTCGTAGTCCACGATCGAAAACGCTATTTTGTCGCTTTTATCCCCATACCGTATTCGTAGATATTTGTCCATTGTTTGGCAGAAGTAAGCGAACGCGTATTGCGCCTTCTGTGCTAGTGCCCCAAATTTGTTAAATAAAATGTATTCTAGATAGAAGGCAAAGTCTAAGGCTTTATTTTGATTTTGTTTTTCAAGAACAAGATACTGCATTTGGCGGGGAAAATATGTTCTTAAAAGATCGAAAAGCAAAGCATGCCTGACGGAATTAAAGAGGAATGAGGTGCTTGTGCTTGGAGCGCGACTTTTGTCACAGTGACAGCAAAAGGTGGGGGCTAGAGAATGCTGATAATAAATTTTAATGCCCAGGCTGCGTAGCCTCATACAAACATCATTTGAGGCCGTCGTCTTTGCCGCTGTTATGCGTTATCTCTATTTCAGACAATACTATCTAAGTAATTATGCGCATTTCGCTGCATTATTGAGCTCAGCTTTTAAACCACGAAGTATTGGAACCGTTTGTGTGGTTATTTACATCCGGTACAAGAATTGGTAGCGGTTTAGAAAAACGCAGAGCGAAAGTGAGTTACATTTGCCATCGGGCGGAACACAAAGGCATTTTTTTTTCACTGTTTTGTAGAGATTGAACACACAAAAGTGTATTTATCAGGCACTTTCGCTTTCCGTTTTCACAGAACATGTGTTAGCCATAGCAACTCGGTTTTATATGACTGTGCAACCTTCAAAGCAGCCCCCCCCCAACACACCCCCCCCCCCCCCCCCCCCTTCCTCCTTCCTCCCAGTCTGCGAACGCGCGCCCTGTAAAGCCGGTTTTGCCTGTAGGGCGCCCAGTATAGAAACATAGCTTAACTTAAATGGTAAGTGACACAAGAGAGAGAAAGGGGAGAAAACGTTTGTTTTACAGCGACGAATGACAAGAAAACCTAGCAGAAAAAGTACGAAAAAGGAAGCAAAGAGTAGAAACGGAGTGAGGAACAGGGAGGAAGTTTTTTTGTTTTTTTTTTTTCAGATTTTCCCTTCTGTCATGTGCTAATGTAGCATCAAAGTGACATTAAGAAGCACATAAATAGAAACTCATAAAAGAAAATATTAGGGGCTCGCCACGCTGTAGATTACAGCGCGGCATATAAAACCTAACACAGCAGCATTAGCGAGTCTAGGAAAGAAGCAAAACAGCAAAACGAAAAGCTCTACCGTGTCGCGAGTTGAAACAAAAATATTGAAAGTAAAAGAAAACAGGTTGATGCAAAATGGCAATGGATTTGACCAAATAGCGCCAGGGACCATGTACAAGGGTGTGGACTCATCCCTGAGTGCGGTGAAACATTTTGGGCTGTAGGCCGGCGCTTGGGGACGTGCTTTCGGAACCTTACAGTTGGGGCGTGAGCAGCTGCACGGGGACGATAGGAGTGAAGAGCAGTGCCGAGCCGACGACGCACTGCGGGAACTGTGGGTCTGGCTGGTTCTGAAACCGGGACTCCAAGTTATTGTCCTTGAAGCCAGCAACACCGGGTTCAGCCCGTCGGGAGAGCAGCGCTTGCAGCTTGGGGGCGAGTTGAAGCCGCCGACAAAAATAAATAAATAAAGCGTGCGTTCAGAAAGGGCTTTTCTGTCAGGCAAACTACCTTTATACTATTTTCGTTGCTCGCACTTCGTAGTGTAAGCTTAATTGAGAATGAAATAGAAGGTCGGCTCAGTTCATTGTACTCGTTAGGAATATATTTATCAGCTGCTCACAAAGATTAATTGAAGTTCCACGGCACTCCGGAGTCGGGAACAAGGAAGGCACTGTAAAAAAAAAAAAAGAAAAAGTATGATTCCAATAGCGGCGAATATGTATAGTACACGAATAGACTTACGTTTAGTTCTTTTCCCGCTCACAGTCCTGTTTATGTACTTCTAACATTTTCAACTGCGCACAAATGATGCACGATGAATATAATGAATATAATCGTGTGTTTTGAAGGACTGAAATGATTACGAACGCTCTGTGACAGCTAAGCTTTTCGAGAAATTTCGAGAAGCGCCTTCGTATATTAAACAGGTGCTCTTATAACGACAAGGTTGTGGTAGGAATGTTGTGGTATTTAGTACGTGCGTGTTGCTGATCCTGAATTAAAGGTGTAAATAACGAAAAGAGATAATGTTGGGCTCTATACTTGTGAATAAGCCGCTAGCAGGTTATACCTAAAACATACTATAAAACGCATTATCTTAATATTGCAAGTGATGTTCGATATAGAATGAGGCTTGCAGAAAGGCGTCAAAATGATTGGTTCACGAAAATGTTGCCTTTTGATGTTTTTTGGTTTCGACACGACTCTTTGGTTGACGCCTTTCATACGTCTCTAGGGGTCCAAAATTATTTGATCCAGTCAAGAAAACATCATTTTAGAAAAAAAAAACAATGCTCTCATATGCCCAAGGCGAACAATAGTATTGTTTGGACTTTGGTCGCTCGAAAGCGCACCACAATGTATATAGACATTTTAGCCCCACATGCGTGTCTCTCAATCTCCCGGTGAAAAACGCAACGAGAGATGGCAACATTCTTTGTCTGTAAGCACTCGCTCGGTGCATCTTCGAAATGAACCCCGCATAAATACCGCAAAGACTGTACTACAATACCGCGGCTTTATTCTCCTTGCGTTTGCTGCATTATTCTTGCAACGTTCTAAACTTGGTTCGTAATTCTGGAGCAGCACTCGTAAAAGTGCATTAAATTACACGACGACAACTGCTGATCTTCTACGCGGAGTAATAGGAATGTTCGTTTTTCATCTAGTCGAGACTGCGCGGACCGTAGTCGAAGAGCACTCGTTCGAACTTTTTAGCCTGATTGGCCTCACCGCGGCGCCGGTACAAATTGGAAGCAGGCGGTCGCTGCCGGCAGTATTGAATCCGAGAGCAGAAAACGCAACAAAAAGTCCTTGACACTGCACGCATGTTCAGAAATAGTACCAATGTGGCGACGACGTTCTTTTAGCATAGTCCAGGGCATGAGGTGCGTTCTAAGCATATCGGGATGGCTTCTTATCTATGCGAATTTCGCGAATAACAATGTTACAAATAACTAACGAAGAGTAAAGTTTTCATTCTGCGTTTTAAAAATATATATTTAGTGATCTGTGCTGAAGCGTTTGTGCACTGCTGCTTTCATCCACAGAAAGCAATGATCAAAGCCTCGTGCGGAGAGGTAACAAAACTGAACACGCTACTGCATATTTTGGAGAGTGCCTGAATTCTTGGCGTGAGACGTGCGCAGAAACAGACAGGCAAAAAAAAAAAAACGATATGAGGAGTTCAGTAGCACTGCATTAAATAAAGTATGCTGAGGAGGTCTTGAGGCACGACAGCACACGCCTGCCAGAGGAGTTCGTTAGAGCGAGCTGTACCAGACAGGCGAAGATAATAAGAACGGGAGTCCTCAGTTGCTTGGCTCCTGGCTGCTTAGGATGGTTGAGTCACCCAACAAATAGCCCTGTTGGGGCCACCTAGCAACAGCGCTCTGACACCAGAAACTAAGAAAACAAGAAAACTAGTATTGAGTTATATATGACAAGCCACATTCACGACTCTGCACGACGCCTTTTTTTCCTTTTCAACCTTGTTTCCCCGTGACAATGTTTCAGAGATGCACAGCTATCGGCGCATTTTTTTTTTTTTTTCAAATAGCAACCCGGATTGTGGGTGTGGAAGCAACAAATTTGTACTTTATATTATTTTCTCGCGTAATTTTGTTACGTGTATCACTCGTTGACGTCAGACTTAGAGAAAAAGTAAGAAGAATGACTCCGCTTAAAGCTTATTGCAAATATTTCCTTTTTATTCTAATGTTCGAATAGTATTGCCTATCTCCCTCGGTTTCCACTACTCTTCAACCACCCTGGTTGCTACCATGCAAAGCAACAACAACAACGAAATACGAGGTGACAATTGATTTAGAGACACAGTCGTCCCCAACACAATGCTCTATACGAATAGCGGTATAAGGAATTGGCAGAATTTGCGGCTTTAAGCCTCGGTAGTTCGCTTCGTCTTCAGACCCGTGGCAAAGGGCAAGAAAAGTTACAACAAGGAGCATAACCCTGCTGTACTTCCGTAAGACTCCCGATGCGACTGAGACGACTTATTTAAGTAATTATCTGGAAGATTTTGTTGTGCGGGCAATACTGCATGCGACAACTTAGCGCTCGAAAAGTGATGAAAGTGACGAAAGGATACGTAGCAGGAGAGGTTACCTCATGTAGAGCAGTTTTTTTGCGCGCCCTGAGGCACCACGAACCAAAATCTTGATTTCAATAAACAATTCACTCTGAAGTCAATCAAAAGTTATTACGAACGAGGTGGGCAGCGACGATGATAAGCACGTCAGCGTCATTGAAACGGCGAACTCTGGCATTCTGCAGACATAGCTTCTGCTTTTCATATTGTTGCAGACTTTAGGCGATGGTCTGTATACATTTGACGCCGCTTTCTGAGGTGTTTTTTAGATATCCAATATTTTAGTGTTGCGTTATCAAGAGAATGTCCGTAACCAGGCGCATATATAAACGAGTCTGCTGCTTATAAAGGTAGAGAAGAGTCGGCAGGAAGCTTGACTATCTGGAGTGCTACTCTGCTCTGGGAAAGGAAGAGAAGATGGAGGGTCATGATGGGGGACAATGGTTGGAGAAGAGGTATGAAATTATATATACGTATCATATGCACCACAATTGCGAGTCGATTCCCGTGCCATCCGAGAAGCGGGCAAAAGCCCGCATTGCCCGTAGAGAATTTCAGTCCTCCGGCCAAGTGCCTAATAGTAAATCCTCCGAGAGAGGCCTGCTGTCAGAACGCTACTTAGAAGCGGATAGCGTCAGCACTTCGCGCATCTGTACTGGACACACCACTTGCGCATTTTCTAAAGTCACATCAGTTCCGGGGAGTCAATCCAGTTAAATATAAATGCTTGCCCGGGAAAGCCATTCTAAACGCAATCTGTGCAGCAAGCATGCATGATCGCGCGAAATTTTAGGTGGAACAGAAAATGTCGTTGCATGATCTATCCTCTTCGAACGGATGTGTCGGGCGTGTGGCTGGTCGTAGTGAGTCGCCGTCGCAGTCCACGTATAGTTCGAAAGAATAGCGGTATCTGGTCCAGAAAAAGGGGCAACTGTTCGGTAGGCCGGTGCTGAAGGCGCTCTCTACTTCGGTATCGCCCTGCTGATTTTCACTTAGCCCGAATTGTGCAGGGATCCCCTTAAGCATTATCCTGTGTCCTCGGTCACGAGCAGATGAAAGGTGTTCAGTGATGTTTAGTACCGAAGTTTGGTAGGCGGTCTGGGGTAGAAAACTTCCCAAACTCTTGAAATGGTTCCCCACAGATATGTCGAATAACTTCCCGAATGGCCACAATC